>CM044556.2:27185498-27400498 GCA_024416835.2 Perccottus glenii | reverse complement strand
TTTGGTCTTTCTCTTTGAAATCGCATTCATCAAGTCTTCAAAAACAGTTTGCTTTACTGTGCATAAACATGTAACTGGGAGAGTTTCTCTATCCAAACACTCACACACATACGCACTAGCCGTCCTAAAATGGCTTTTGTTTGGACTGCTTCCAGGGCCAAGCTCAACACTACTAAGTGCTCTAACACTTCCTGGAGTTTGTTTGAGACACTTACAGTAGATATGGATATGACGCGATCAAGCTGTGCAATATCATATAGTGATTAAGTGTCTGCTGTAAAGGATACAAGTTGAACAAAGAGACTATAACAATTTGCAATGTCTGGAAGTGATTTACAAGAGATTGATTTGCTTTACAAATCCACATAAGCCATCTAAATACTGGCAACTAATCGTTGAAATCTTATTACTTTAAGATTCAAGTGTCAGCTAATTCTAAGACAACAGTAAAAAAGAGAAGTAGTTTTCTTTTTACTTCACTGTTGTCCCATATGTTGTCCACAAAAGTGTCATAGATATATTTATATACATACATGGCACTGTATTATCTGGTTATGAAAAGTGGTTATAAAAGTGTATAGATAGTGTATAGTGTATAGACGTTTTTATACATTTATTGACAGAGCAAGGGACAGTTTCATAGCGCAGGTAGATTCAGTTTACTTTAATGGTGATTGCAATTTCAAACCTCACACTCTTTTTATTGGCTTGTGAACAGCTATGTTAGCCCAGCAAGGACATGCTATTGACTATTAACAAACCCAATGAACAGGTTTGAAACTCTTATAATTTTTAATTTTGGTCAAACTTCAAACATGAAAAGAAATGAGTGTGTACTTCTCCTCCAGCAGTGCTCGGTTTGTCCTCTCTGGGCAGCTGTAAGAGTAGGAATTAAGAGAACTTTTACTAGTTTTATGGAGCTTTAAATGTCAAGATTGCCAATTGCCTATTTCAAAAACAGTACAAACTTCAGCCACAAAACCTTTTCATAAGATAGAACAGAAGAATAAAAGGCACACTTTCTGTCAGTTTTGCTTTTGTATGGCGCTCTGTGTGTGTGTACCAGGGTTGAATGTTCTTAAGTCAGACTGTTTTGCTCAGAATCATGAGACATACGTAGCCTTAAGCGAGGCATAGTACAACACAAGTTTTCAATTGAGCCTTTATGTGAGTGTGAAGTCTGCACAAGAGAGAAAAGATCTGAGTGATGTAACCCATATCCCACTTCACAGATCTCACTGTCACTGTTCCCCTGCATATATGACACCCAACTGGCAGTGAAGTCACTTCCCAAAGGTTTGCCAATACTCACGCTCCCTAAACTCCACACACATATATGCATGTACACACTTAAACAAACCTTCTTCTACAAGCATCATCTGACTTAATTTGTCTGGAGCTAAATGTGTGTATCATTATATTGTTCACTTTTTGCACTGTCTCGTTAATGTTTACCTTCATTGAGATTTCTTTAATGTGAGTTAAAGTTTAAATCCATTTTTTCTCACAGCAGCTTCGAATGTTTTCAACAACAGATAAAGATAATATTTCATGTTTTTGGTCTTCCACATTTTGAATTAACTGAATTGTTTAGCTAGACTATGACAATACCTGACTAAACCATGACTATGTTTCATCCATTTTTTGTAGAAACAAAATGACAATTATGTTTTTTTTTTCTTTTCATATTTGGCAGACACGTGCTGTTTTAAAAATTTTTATAGTCTTAAATGACTGAAGGGGGCTAGGGAACATGGGTCCAAAGTTATTTATTTATATATATTTAGTAATATTTTAATATAGTTAACTAAATGATGATTTACAATATAATAACTCATATATTTTTTAACAGAGAAATAAAAGGAAATGTGCCAAATATCATAAAGGAGAAATTTGCTAAAAAAAAAAAAGAAATGGTACATTAATAACACAATAAAGCTTCACAGAGACCTAATAAAAATTTCTTGCAAAAGTAATTTTGTTGTTGTACAAGTGAAATCATATGAAGTGCTAACTCTACAAATAAAGTTGCAATGAAGTAAAATCACTATCACACCTATCTGACAGCAGAATGTCCCTGCAGGGCCACCATAGCTGCTCAAATAATGAAGAATGCCAGGTGTGGAATTGTAATCTGCACCTTCACCACCAGTTAACATCAAAAATAACCAAAAACTACACACTCCCCTTAAATGCAACATGAACCACATCATATGTTAATAGAAACAACATAATACCATTAATATATGTATTGCCCAATTTTAGCCACAACAAAAGATGATTTAAAATGTTTAATGCTGACTTTTAGAACTCTGAAGTGGACAATAGCCCAATACACATTCCTGTCTCCTTGCCATTATCTGTTGTTGGTCACACAAATGTCTTCACATAGGGGTTGGTCCTTTCACACACTTGCCCCTAACCCCCATTGTCCCTGTATGTATGATTTGCCTAAAAAAGGCAGCTTAAGGGGCTGTCTACACGGAGACACAAATCACTGTATCCATATACATTTTGTATCGTATTGGCCTTTCGTCCACACGGATCCGGTGTTTTGGGAGACTGTATCCGCTATTTTTTGAAACAGGGTTCTAAAGTGGATAAATCTTTCGACAACACCTAGGTGACACACCCTTGCGGTCGTGTGGTGTACAAGCCAATCCGTATATTTTGTGAAAAGCGATGATGTCATCGCATCACGTGTCGGCCTCGTCTGCGTAACAGCAACAACAATAATGGCGGACTACATGATTGAGTTCGTGCTGCAGAAGCTACTAAGCCTACTAGCTTTATTACAGCAAAATCTATTGCTTCTATGCAGTTGTGGTGAGCAACAAGCGATAATGGACAACACCATACGCCACATGCTCTTAGATCCACATGAAGAGAACCAGGAGAGCAACCTGGAGAAAATGAATGGAGAGAGAATTTCCATGTCCAGCACTCAGAACTCAGTCCGTATATTGAAGAGCAAACAACAAACATGAGGGCACCAATTACTACACTCTAAATATATGACTGCAACAATTTGAGAACTTGTTTTTATTAGAAAATAAATATTTAGGTCTTCGTCTTCTTCTGCAGCGCGCAAGGTTATCACGCATGCTCAGTCTTCTTCTTGTGTATTATCTGTGGCAGAATTACAGCGCCCCATACTGGTCGGGCATATATACTACATCGTTTTCACCCGTGTGTACGCAGATATTTTCTTGAGACGCACGCCGTCTCAAGATCGGATAGGGGATGTACTGGCTTCGTGTGGACATAGCCTAAGACTCTTTGACATGCGTTGACCTGGTCTTTTATGGTTTTACCCTTGTTAATCCTTACTTTTTGGGGTTTGTCTTGGCTTTTAATGACACATTCAAGTTCGTGTAGCACTGGGGTTCCTTAACAATGCTAATAGCTGTGATCACTCAACTCTGCCCTAGTCTTACATAACTCTCCATATTTTTAGGCGGTGAGTAAAAGTGGGTGGGAGGGTGTGTGTGTGTGTGTGATATCAGTTTTATTCATAGTGAGTGACTCTTCATCTGAGACCGTCCACAGACTCAGGGCTGTGGTGGGAATTCTCCAACTGAGCTCTCAGCGGCGTCATTCGTGATTAAATGGGGAGGATGTTAGCCTCTCTTAAATTAGGCAATAGGTTAAAATACATTTTCTCTATTTCCTTTCCACAAATTGTATTCTTTTTTAACCCATTAGTAGCTATAAACTAATTAAATGTTCAGTGTGGAGTTTTTGGTGTCAACTTATGTTAGATTACAAATTACAATTTAAAACCTTACATCCTTCTTTTCCAGAGCCTGTGAGCACCTATGGTAGCCCTGGAGGGACTTGGTGTTGTCTATGAACAAACCCAGTGGAAATACATCAGATAATGAGTTTACTTTTTAAATTCCGAAACAACATTTGAGCTCATAAATTAGCCTTTGTGCAAGATTGCGTGTGTGAATGTGCTTTTTCCCAAGCAGTGCTCATTTTCTCCACTCTGGATCAATGATAGCATAATGGGAAATATGAGTTTGGACCACACAATTTTGCATGTTAGACCTTACACAACATGCTTTAAAATGTAATGAATGGATGTTATAGTGTATGTGGCTGAGTGCTGTACCTGTCGATGGCAGTGCTGGTGGGCATACTCCTGGCAAAACCCCGGACCCCCATCTGTCTAAAGTAGGGAATGCAGGACAGGTTGGCCGCCATTATGGCCAATGAGTCGGAGGGGTTGACAAAGAAACCGTTCTCCCCGAGGATCATGTAGCGGTCCTGCAATGTATGAATGTGTTATTACACAAAACCAAAAACCAAAGTCGACCATATTACAGCGGCGCACCAAAAGGCAGGAAAAAAATAAAAGACTTCTGAAAGAGTTTACAACAATAAATCCACCATTTACATGTATTCAAGGGACACATAATCTGTATCGGTTAACAGGTAACTTATTTAGTTTATGGGGATGAATCTGTGTATCTGTGGGATTAATATGTGACTATGCTAACACAGAACTTGAGGATAAGAAAAAAAAGAATTAAAACAATACACAAAACATGTAGTACCTTTTTGATTAGTAATTGTCATATTGTAAAGTGAAAATTTATACTGGAGTTGGAATTTTCAGTAACAGCAACACCCTCAAAAATTATGTTTCAAAAGATATCAGTAACAGTATTGTGCAACAACAAGCCCTCCAAAAGAAACTGTTTCTATTGCAACTACAGCCTCAGACACTAATGGCTGCACAGATACTGATCCCTGTGGGAGAAACTGAACACTCATGACATAATTCTCCAGATGCTGTGATAATTCACTTAGCCAACGGGTGTGAGTGAAAGTGTATACATTAGATGAGAATGTGGAAAATGTAAGCAGGTGTAGGATCTCTGTATGCATATTCCATATATTCCACCCATGTTGTTTAGATAATATATGTAGACAATACATGTAAGAAGTGGAATGGTACAGGTCAGGGGGTCAGTACTGTACCATACTACTTTTGGGGGTTTTATGCCCCTGGGTCCCAAGAGTGTGGTCTACTTACGTAAAGGTAAACACTGCAGTTTGATGATTGGACGATAGCTAATTCTTACTCGAGGGAATCCAATAACCAATGAAAGGTTTTCATGCCTAAAACTACTTCATAGCTAAATATATTTTTTGTAACACGATTCCTTCAAATGCTCCAGATTGGTCAGAGAGTTAAATTGACATTAGCTAAGATCACATTTACTTATCAGTATTATTACCATTTTTGTAAAGCTGAATCTCAAATGCAATCAAGAACATTGCTTAGTCATAGTTTGACTTTTTTAATCACTGATAACCCTGCCTACTCTCCTTGTCCAAGCACTAACAAAACTCCATGATAGTCTTTTAATGGCCCTGACAACAAAACTAGTAAGTCATAAGTAACATAATTGAGTGGATCAGTGTTTTACCCCATCTGCATCAAACGCAGCTCCAAATCCAAATTCCCCTCCTTTCATGGCCTCCACCAGTGATGTAGCATATGTCAAATTGGGCTCTGGAGGTTGGCCCCCAAAGTCCTCCAGAGGGACACAGTTGACGGCAGAGTTAGCAGGGGCCCCCAACTCATCGCACAAGATCCTCCGCACATATGGGCCCATCACTGTAAGGTCACAAGACAAAAGAGAAAAGGATATCAGTAGTAAAATGATCATAAAAGTTGATTTTAGTGAGGCGCTTACCTCCATTCATTGCATCTATGTGAATTTTCAGCTGCTCTGGTCCAGTGAGGAGACTCTTTATGGCACCAAAGTCAAAAATGTTTCGTAGCAGTTGGAGATACACCTCGACTGAGTCTACAATCTCAACTAGAAATTGACAGAAGAAAGAAAGGGTTGAACAAGAATGGGTTGCATCCAAATTTATATTTAAGGAGTAGCACAGTAGTTGAGATGGAAGTACCTCTGAATGGTTTGAACTTGTTCTCCAGGTCAAAATCATGGCGTCCCAGTCTGGAGAGGTCAATGCGGAGGTCAGGGCAGATGGCATACTCCTCGAGTGTACGGCTGACCTGGGCGATCCTCTCCATCACTGTGTCTGGAGATGGACCTGAAAGATCAAACCCTACATTTACTCTAGTCATTGAACTGAGTGGTCTCAGTGGGTCAAACAATAAGTCCAAGTAATTTTTTGAAATGGGTTGCCATTACATGAACAAAATATATTTATATATATATATATATATATAACATATTTATAACACCATTGTACTACACGAACTAAACCACTGTTTAGTTGTACATTACATTTAGCTGGGAAGCCAATGAATTACTGTGTTTGGGGAGAATACATTGCAATACGATCGGAACATACAACTGAATATACAACAACTGAATACGTTTCAAAAAAAGTTATATAGAAGGCTCAATTGATTGGATAACACAAAGTTCTGGTGAAGCTTTTTATATAGACAACCCTTCGAACAGGAAGTGTAACTCACTTTAACCACTCACCTCCATTCGCCACATTGAACTTGATTCCAAAATCCCCTCCTGGGCCTCCGGGGTTGTGACTGGCCGTGAGGATGATTCCACCAATGGCCTTGATCTTCCTGATGATGCAGGACACAGCGGGGGTGGACAGAAGACCATTATGTCCAATGACCAGACGACCAATCTGCAGAGTGTGCATATCAGTAATATATTAGTAAGCAAGAAAAATTATCAATGATTTCCAAAACAAACCTTAGAGTGATAAAGTTTTACTCATCATTAAAATAAAATGATTCAGGCCTGAACACACTGGCACAAGTCATCTGTCCACAGGTGACTGATTGACAGTCAACTTAAAAAAGCAAATGATCTCCCTAAGAGACTATCTGCCTAACAGGGCAGCACGCTATTTATAATGTACATGCTACTTTTAAAGTGATAATACCATCCCATATCCCATAAATCTCTTTTGTATCAGCCATTCTAAATAGGTCTGAGTGAAGAATAGCACTAATAGCAACACTGTCGCACAGATATGATGTATGTACAGACAGCTTTGGTGGTAAACCTGCTGTTAAGACAGTTGAACTCAGTGACTAATGTGGCTGGTTTTATTCTGTGCAGTCCAAATGTAATTTAAGCAGGGGATCCCTAAAGCTTTCACGCTGACCCCTGAGAAGTGGAAGTAAAGTTGATGAGGACATACGTAGGCAGGAAAATAGAGCAGGATGGATGGAAGTGCTGATAAGAGCCACGTCCAGAGACATTTGGCTTGGCCAGCACAAAACAAATGAACTGACTGATCTCAAAAACAAATGATATTCCCCTCAGATTTTCCTTTGGAACCTGTCCAAACTCATCCCAAACATCTCAGAGCAAGCACTTTAAATGAGCTTTGGGGAGTTTTTCTCTCACTCAAACACAATTTGGACAAGTGACAAAAGTGCATATGCCATACCCCTGTTATTAGTTTCTCACATGTCAAAGTTCGAGACTGAGATGTGACGGATGTATTTGTGTCACTGAATAATGTATTGCCAAAATGTGGTAAAGCTCAAATTGAATGCTAGGTTTTTGAGGAAGGTTGTAATTAATCCTCACACAAGGGAGATGCGTTAAACTGTCCTCTGTCTGTACATTTTTTCTTCAATGTTTACATAGGAAGCAAATGATACCACAGCAAAATGATAAGACAAGTGGATAAAGTCTATTCAAAGCCAGAAACCTGTAGCAACATTATTATCTGGTGAGCACTAAAGAGAAGAAGGGGGAATGTTTGCTTACAAGTTTAGCTTGGAAATCCTGCATCTGCATACAATAAGATAAATGTTTGTACAGGTATAAACATTAGTCAGATACTAATTGGTAGCAAAAACAAAAATTACATTTATTCATTCATTTTCTATCGCTTGGTCCCGTTAGGGGCCGCAGGTGACTGGAGCCTATCCCAGCAGCTTTGGGCCTGAGGCAGGGTACAGCCTGGACAATAGCCAGTTAGTCGCAGGGCTAACATTTAGAGACAGACACTGACAGACAATCATTCACTCTCACATTCATTCACTAGAGACACTTTAGAGTTGCCAATTAACCTGTACATGCATGTGTTTATAAAAGATCACACCTGTAAAAAATGCCACTGACTCTTCATAAGAACACATAGACCCACTCTTATATAATCTTTGCGCCGGTGTATAGACTTCTCACCCCATTGGCCGCTGCCATCTGCACAATGACTTCTATGGCCGCTCTGCTAAAATATCTGCCGTCGCTGCCCACCACCATGGTACAGCCTTGACGGTCGCGCAGGTCAATGGACGACAGCAGGCTCTGGATGTAGTTTTGCAGGTAGTTCTTCTTTCCCTCAAATACGGCGGTTTTCCTGCGTAAACCGTTGGTCCCGGGCCGCTGGTCCTCGAATGGGGCGGTTTGGACCGTCACCACCGGGATGGGACTCGTCTCCATCCTTCCCTCTGGTCCCAATGCGAGGATATAACTTGTGGAAAATTCAGGAAGACTGATAGGAAGTGTAAAGAGTGGCTACAGCGCAGAAGGTTGCATCTCCCTTGTCCACTACTCCCCTCTGCTCACAGACAACTCCCTCTTTGCCTAATAAGCTCCAACAACTGACTACATGCAAAAAAATCAGGGAGGGCCACAGTCTTCAAGGCCCACAATCAGCTGAGTGAGAGGCCAAAAATAGTCGTGACTGACGGCGCAGGGGATTGTCTGTGGTGTGCAACCGGACACTGGCATCTCTGCGAGAATAACAACGCCATGAATAGGATGTTTGGTGGCGGACTTAAACAAGCCATTAGATCAGAATTACAAGCCCAGAGTTTTTATTTATCAACTTATTATTACCTCGCGCAACTGATTATTACATCGCGCCCTGGTTCCGCTCAAACTTGACGCACAACAAATGCAACCTCTGCGTGAGCTTCTTCCTCAGGGTGCGAGCTTCAAAATGGCACAACACTGCCACCTGGAGGCAAACCGAGGGAACTGTGGTTTTCCTCACTTTTTACCTTAGCCTCCCTGTGCTGGAGAGACAAAATTGTTCATTAAATATAAAAAAATAAAAAAATAATTATTTTTTAATTAAAATTTTCTTTGTTTTCTAATAGTTTCAACAAACAACAAGAAACCTAAGAAAAGGTAAATAGTCTTGTTTTGTGTTTTGAGAGCTGATTCTAAATGAAATCCTTTATGGAAATGAAGTAGACTCTAACTGACTTACCAAACTCAAATAGACTAAGACCCGTTTCAAACCTACAGTTTGATCTCTGATGTAAAGGGCATCACCAAATGAAACAAGTGTGTCTGAATACTTTTGTGGCATTTATTTTTACATTATTTAACACCAAAAGTCATTCACCGTTCACAGTTTGTCACAGAATTGACTTGAACAAATACATAATATATTATCAAGGCTCTTATTTACATGTTTATAGGTCAATGCACATAAATATCATGCAATAAATTATTTCTTTAAGAAACGTTAACGTTACACGCATTACGCACACTGTGCACGTGTCTAGCAGCGAGGGTAACCCATCCTGAGGGGGTCGGGCATCAAAGGGGCCGTGGTCAGGACCGGGCAGAACTGAGTCCTGTGCACCAGTGCGGGCACCACACAGGGCGCGTGATTGGGAACGAGGTGCGCGTATCCGAGCGCACTTTGCTGCGGGTTCTGGGAGCTGCTGTTGGAGGCGGGTCTGCTCATGATGCTGTCGATGCTGAACGAGCACTTGGGCCGCACAGGTTCCGCTGGCTGCACGCTCTTAATGTCCGGCCTGAAGTCCGTGTGGGCACCGCTGGGTTTACCCAGAGGCTGGGGCAGAAGGGGGTAAGAGGGGGGCATCAGCAGCCCCTCCTGGACACCCATGTATGGAAAAGGCACTGCGGGCGGGCTCTGGCTCTGCACACAGAACGGCTGAGGGTATGGCCGGTATCCGGGGAAGTACATTAGTGCATTTTTGGGCTGGTGCCGCTTGAAGCGCTTCCTGCGGCGGAGGAAACTACCGTTGTCGAACATGTCCTCGGAGGCTGGGTCAAGGGACCAGTAGTTGCCCTTGCCTGGATTGCCCGGCTCTCGCGCGATCTTGATGAAGCAGTCGTTGAGCGACAGGTTGTGTCTGATGGAGTTCTGCCAGGCCGGGAACTTTTCGCGATAGTACGGGAACTTGTTGCTGATGAAGTCGCAGATGCCGCTAAGAGTGAGCTTCTTGTGCGGGCTCTGCAGGATGGCCATGGTGATGAGCGCGATGTAAGAGTACGGGGGCTTCACTGCACTGCCTTGGCCCTTCCTGCTCAGGGCCGCTTCTGCGCAGAAACTGCCCTCGCTCTCCCCTGAAGACTCCGGTTCCGAGGAGTCAAACTCAGGTCCAGACTCCGCGGAGGAGCCCGCATCCATGGGATAAAAGTGTCCGCTGCTAGGCTCGTCCTCGCCCACAATGTCCTCCACCAAAGGCAGCGCCGCGTGTCGCTGGGACAGCTCCAGGTCACTGGACAGAGTCATGGCTGAAGACTGGGTCTGATGTCGCGCAAAAGGTCACTGTGCCACAGCGGCACTAATAGTTCTCTGTGCGTAAACGTGAAAAGGCCAGTGCGGAATAGTTGTCCGTATGCTCTGCTGGTCACTGTTGTCCTGCTCTGAGAGTACAGCTTTTATGCTCTGTCCCACACAAGACAGTCCCATTAACCTTCTGCACCTATCAGAGAGGCCCTGCGCCGCGGGGTGCCACAGGAGAGGGGAGGGGTGCTCCGGGGTCTCAAAGTGCGCATAGCCTTTTCACACGCAGCACAATTTACATAGAACCTTTTCTCCCGTTTCCTCTCATCAACAATAAATATGTGCTGAATCTCAGTTTGCTTTGTTTAAATTAAGTTTAGTAGAAAATACTGCAGCCTCAAAGCCCACCTCATTCTCACTCCAATTAAAGAAATGTCAAAACTCCTGTGCGTAAAACCTATTCTAGTCACACGCATTTTTATTTAAGTCATTGTTGGCCGAGGGCACTGAGGACGTAGAACAGAGTTCATGGATGTTTTAGTCTTTGTATGTGATAAAACTATGGCACTGGTGTTTGGTATACAGTTTTGATTGCGTTGTACATCTTCTACGCTCTTGTAACATGAAAAGTTTTAATGTTACAAACGAGCGTAGCTGCATTTGAAACATTACCACGCCTAACAGCAGTGTTTCCACTTGGGACCCCCGCGGCTTCGTTTAGTTTGCCACCTCTGGATGGCCCCAGGTGGTGTGACCATGAAAATGGCCATGGTTGGACGCCCCGCGGTCTGTATTGAAAAGAGGCTGTGGTGGCCTTAACGAGGCCATCAGCATCAGAATCAAGTAGGAAACGGTCCAGCTGCACGGTGCGCTCTGGGCTACAGCTCAGCGGCTTTATGACCTCAAAGCAAACCGCTCCAGCAGCGGATATGTGTTAAACCACGCTGCTTTGACATCTCCATTGCAAATGACCGAGTGGGAAAGCTCCACCCATTTCCTCACCTGACAAGGCCTTTGAACGAGTATGCATGTGTGTGCGTTCTTGTGCGATACTCACATGACTGCAACAAAAACAGTCACACAAATCACTGTATTTTTAATTGTTCTTAAATGTGAGCGCTAACATCAGCAGTAGATCGTTTTCATCCAGGCTCTAACAATGTAAACTTTAAGGATATTTGAGTTAATCGAAACAAAATGCTCCAATTAATAAACTGCATCAAACATTTGTTCATTATTAGTCACATATTTTACCATAGAATACGTGTACATGATAACTCATAAAACATGGACAAGTGGATAAACTGTGCATTGAGGAAAACAATGTCCTCCTTAAACGGTAAATTTAAAAACATTGACAGAATTTCTGGAAAACTAATTCTTATCAAGCTCACACTTGTTTAATGGAATTCCTTTACTTATTATCACAGTGAACCGGTTCCTAGTAAATATCTGCTGTTCACAGAAAGAAAAGGGGGAACAGTTTTGCAAAAAATAAAAGCAGAAAAAGCCAACACTGCAACATACTTGCATGTTTTATAGTCAATGTATAACTCCATTACACAATATGTACAGTATATACAGTATGTATGTTTTGATTAGTTAAAGTAAAGTTAAAGTTCACTACAGATGAAAATAAACTATTGTGTAATATATCATGTAGTAATGAATGGACACTGAATACAGCTGAATGTGACAATCCCTAAATTACACAATTACAATAGTTGTTAATAACGGGTTTTATTTGGAATAATTTAAATACAGATACAGTCATAAACAATGTTTGCAATCAGACACTATAATTTAATATTTCACTGTCAAAGCCATATGTACACGAGTTCATGGACTTCCAAAATTGTGTTTGGGTTTGCATTATAAAAGCTTATACAGCAGTGTACACTCTTGCTTGTGTCACTGGATGTAAAAAGTCTTTTGCTGCATTGATTGATGTCAGCTATTTTTGCACAACTCTTGAGATAAATTTTTTTTGTAAAGAGTCCTTGTCCAGGTTTCTGCCTGTAAAACAAACCAGAGACAGTACATATTTAATGCATTAATACAGCACAAGACAAGTGCTTTTTCTGAATGGTTCTCAACAGGGCTCAGCCTGTGACCCCCGTTTTTCCCATAAGTAGTGCCCCAGTTTATAGATTTATTTTTTTCATTGTAAAAGTGTTACAAAATATGACCAGCTGAACATTGAAACTATATTTTTCTGTATGTCTTTATAAAACACCTCAATACTTGCACATTTGGTACAGTGACATTAAAGTAACCAACTTTAATATTTTATTCAATATTATCAAAGAACTGAATATTTTCAGTTCTTTGAGTTTTCAGGATGTATCCAATGGAGTAATTTTAACTAAATATATATGAGTAGATCACACTTGAACCATTACCAGTAGAAAACAAAAGCCAGTGTAAATGTTTTTTTTACTAAAGACGAACTGAACAGGTATCAGCCAATAGGTGTGCTGCTTGTTGTTGTGTAAAGTATGTAAAGGTGCTAAGTGCCGTGTGTTTCTTTACCTATAAAAACCAGTCTGTTGATCCGCGAGTTCTCCTCCCAGAGCTGAGGCGTCTCATTGAGCTCGTACAGCTCATGGACCCCCTGCAGCATCACTTGGTGGTCTTTACCAGCGACTGATACTATGCCCTGAAAACACAAGTCAAAAGTCACACATTAACTACAGCCTGAATGCAGCTTTTAGGACTGATTAATACAGATAATAAAAAACAGCAGTTATAGATCAGCACTGACAGTAGGGACAGTATTGCACTGTACCTTTAACCGAATGACAGTCATTGGGTGCCCTTCTTTGTTGAGAAACAGCTTTTCCCATAAAAGGTCCTGAAACGGTAGAAAATGGATCTCTAGTTTCTTTAGAGTTGAAATTAGTAATGGTAGCATGGGGTTGGCTGATGGTAGAAGGTTTACCTGGATGAAGACGTTAAGTGCATCTTCAGCGAGGTCCCCAGGCATTTCAAAAGTCACAGTTAAAATGGTCTGAGTGGGACACAATTAGGACAGAAATAAGTTGAAATTTAGGATTAAAATATTGTATTAAATTATATAAATGCTAAGTGTCAATTCATATTTTTTTCAAGTGAATTTCTTATTCTTAACTCTTATTCTTAATTCACATTGAAGCAACTCAATCATACTTTAATGTAGGGCTGGGCAATGTGACCTGAAATTAAAATCTGAGAAATAAAATGAACAATTATGTTGCTTCTGTTTAGTAACATATTAACACTGTATATGGTGTAAATATGCAAACTTGGAAAAGCAGTGATTAACATTTTTTTGAGTCAAGTCAATTTTCCTTTATTTTATTTTGTATATTACAAAAACAATATATTTTTTTTGTCAATTCATTTGTTCATTCTCCAAACCAAGCAATGTATATACAGTGCATATTTATTATTTCCATTACACACTTTTTCTCCCCACAAACGTTATATTTTTATTGTTATAATGAGAAAATCTATTATATCATTCTTGATATAAAAATCCACATTAATGACAAAACTTAATTTTAACATTATCTAGTTACCTAAAAAGTTATAACTTTTAAATGTAAAAGAGCACATTTATATGTAAACTTAAACTCTACATTTAGTTTAACTTAAGTGGAATTATTACACTGTAAAGGATATCTTTAATATATACTCTATTATATGGTAAGGTAAATATAAACAGCTACTGTTTGGTAAAGTATTTTACTGTAAAGATTGCAGTAAAGTATTTAAGAGGCTCTGTCCAACAAAATTAGTGGCAATTAAACAAAAGTAAGAAACTTTTATTGATTGAGGCCATGGTGTTAGAACTAGTTGGTTTTGTCTAATGCTAGTTACACAAGCTGACTAACGATAACTTAAAACCTTTTTTTTGTGTTACTGTATTCTTTAAAACTTGAACAATAGTCAAAGTCACTGCTGCATTTCTTTTTATGTCCATGCTGCCTTGCACTAAATGAAGCTCCATTGCCTTGATCACATTGTTCCCAGCTTTATTTCCCATGCACTTTTATCACAGGATGAGCAGAGCTAAGCCTTGTTTGTGTGGGCAAATAACTGCATTGTTTTCCATTTTCTCCAGGTCCCCCTTTCCCGCATGAAGCTCTACTGTCCCCCAGACCCCCCTTGCTCTACCCACCCCCCTCACCGCGCTGCTCTTTTCATGTAAATGAGAATACTGTTTTTCTGTTGTTATACCAAATGACAAGGAAGTGTGTACCCTTAACACTTTGACACAAAACCCCCAAATATCTGCAAAGTGCCCTTTAAATGTTGTAAGGAAGTATGTAGAGGAGGGATGCATGTGTGAACCAGCCCAGAGAAGGGGGGTGCAGTAGGGGGATAAAGAGAAGGTGCCAGGTGCTGGGTTTCAGGTGTCGAGTTGACGTGTGGCTTTTGACAAAGTCATCAGCCAGGGCGAAAAAACACTTTGTATTTTAAATGTTCATAATTACTAGTTTTGGAAAAGCAAAAATATATGTGTAAATGTTGTTAGTTGTAATTACAGTCAAAAGCATTGTTTTTCCACATTTGTGTTCTGGGCACCCATACTTTCATAACTTAGCACATTTTGTCTTCTGACACCATTGAGCAATTTATTATATTTAATATTCATGTTTAAAGTACACTGTTAAATAATACTATTTAATAAGTAAAATTTGTATATCACTGTGGTAAATAGCTCTGGAATCATAAAGAGTTAGTAACCTACAATAAAATAAAATAAAAGCACTGATCTGATTAAAACATCAAAATTTAACATTTTACAATAATTAATAAAAAAAAATCAAAATTACTTCACATAATATTTGCTATTAATTTTAATACTAATGTAATGTATTATTATTACGGATATAGTACTGTGCTGTACAACATTATTTATTGTTTCAATATGTATGTATAATACCGTCTTTAATAATGTATTAAATTTTATACTTAAAAGTGAAAACAGTAACATTTTTATTATTAGTCTATTACTAACAAGCTTCTTCATTAAAATTATTTTCTCAAATATTTACAAATTTGCGTTTAAGACTGTGGATTAGAAATGGATTAGTGGATATACAAGGTTATGCCCCAAGAATAGTTAAAAACTTAATATTTGGTTTCAGAGACAAACTGCAAACTCTCACACACAACTCAAAGTGGTAGAAGTTTTTATAATTTTTTTTAATCTAATTTCAATAGTCTTCAAAAAGTGATTTATTAAATATCCAGAGCTTGAAATGACTAAAAGTAGATCCCATACTTTGCACAAAGTTGAATCTAATCTTTTAAATAGACATGTGTTTTCAAATACAATTAATATTCCCTCATTAAAGCTGGGAGTTTTTTGCACTTGGATCTAAGAGCTGTAAAGCAATCACAAGCAGCGGTAGGTTCTCGTGAGTCTAGCCAAGCCAGAGTCTGTATATGGTCCAGTGTCTGCGCTGTATATGACCAAGACTGGCTCTATTTGTAATGTAACAGGACAAGATCAAAAGCTTGAAGTTGACCTCCAAACAAAAACCTGAGTGGGGAGGGAGTTTTCACAACAGTGTCACAGCCTGGGGGAATGCAAGGCACAGATCTAGCCCCTGGTCAAAGCACTCTCTTTATGCTGGAGGAAATGATGTGTTGGAATACATACAACAAAACAGAGGAGCACAGGGAGAACAGAGAGTTAAGCAGGAAAGAATACCTTGTCCAGATGAGGATGTGGAGTTTTCACAATTTGGAGCTTCTCCGCGAGACTTTGGAAGCAAAGAAATAAAAATTACACATTCAACTGCAAATTTGTTTAGTTAATTTTGCAAGCAAATAGAAAATCCATCTACAGTACACACTATAAACAAATTTCAAAAGTTAAAAAAAAACTTTATCCCCTCAAATATTAGGATTTTCAATGGACATGAAGACAACAAAAGGCTATTGCAGGCAAAAAATAAATAAATCCAGTTTATGCTAAAGTAAGAAACACAGGTTTGATATTCTCTAAAATGACAAAGTTACAAATTTGGCCAAAAATCTCCCAAATTTTGTTTTTGTTTTGTTTTAGATTAAGGAAAAAAAATCTTCTATTTATTATGTTAGATTTTACATTTTAGATGCAATAGGGGCAATAGTATAGAAGCACTGTCTTGTACTGTAGGTGTTCTTTCATCGATATCCAGGGAATTACAAAATTAAAATTTAATACAATTGACCAGAAAGATACAGTATAAATCTTGGGATTGAAATGTGATTAATTTTGGACAATGTTTCTTGAAATATTAATTATATATGTTCTATTAGTATAACTATTTATAATCAAAGGATGTAAACTGTAAAATATAAGAAACAAAAGGCAAGGGACTGATGCTACACTTGTTGGGTCTGTTTTGTTTTAAAGTATAATATACGACATTACGTATCAATGCCTAAACACTGAATGGAAAGCTTTTGAAACGGCAATTAAATCTCACAAAACACCACTAAGACTCCCAAACAAACTCCAGCCCTTGTTCTCCCCCTTGCCCCCCTTGTCCCTGACCTCACAAGGAGGCTAAATGTTGTGTCCAGCAGCTTGAGTCCTGTGTGCTGTTTGTACCACACAGGCGGAGCGGCGGGGGGCCGCTTCAAACAGCGAGCGTGGGACGGCGATAGGAGGGGCCTGCACTCTCAAAAGCAGGGGAAAGGAGCTATCTGTAGGGACAAGGGGACTCTTTAGGGGCCAACGGACACACACAGCTCTAATCCTCCGCAGCTGGCCAGAGACACTGGCCTGGGTCGTGTAAGAGAGCTTTAACACCGCTGCCTGGCGCATTCACGTGAAGGGATGAACATTGACTCTATTCATGAGCATCACATTCTACACAGGATACAATATGATGCCCACCCTGGGGTGCAACAGGGCCGCGCTCAATGAAAGAGTCTGTTAATTAGAGAGAAACACGGTGAGCAACAGTATCAAAGACTGTTGGGTACATAGTAAAGACCCACAGACAAAAGCCTCTGACCAACAAAGATCTCTGCAGCTTAGAGCCTGGTGCATAGTGTGGGTGGACTTAACATTAGCACTACACTGGAAACTTAGCATAAAGACAATGATTCAGGGTAATTGGTGAATTCATCTATTTAGAAACAAACCATTGCTGAAAGGTCATTACATGACACATGTAGATGTTCTCATGGTCTACTAGATTTGCTCATAATTCAGACAGCATTGAGACAGTTTGTTCTATATTTAAAGAAGCACTGAGGAAGTTCCTTTGATGAAGGACAAAGCCTTATAGAAATTTAAAAAGTGTATTTTTATCACCCTTTATCAGATGTCAGGTTTTAGTTAGTGTCATCTCTACACTACCATATTGAAGGTCTAAATGTGTATATTTACATTATATACATACAGTGGAGTATGTTTATCCGCCCAGTGTTACCCAGGGTTCTCTCCAAATTCCTCCTACAGTTTAAAGACATTAATGTATTAGTGAAATTATGAATCTGAACTGCCCAAAGTGAATAAATGTGAGAGTAGCTGTCTGTCAGTGTAAGATGCTCTGAGCTCTGAGATTAATTGGTGAAAAGTTGCATTTCTATGCAAATCTAGTGCAGTGGTTCTCAAACTGTGGCACAAGTACCACTGGTGACACTTCCTTAAATGCTACAATTGCAGGGAGTCTCTGAGATTTATTTTTAAAACTAAAATTAAAAAGAATTAAATTATTAGGAAAGAAGTTTAGTTGTGTTAGGGTCATTATCCTAAGCATAAAGTTAGGCTTTAGTCATGGATAAACCCTGGTCTTAGTTGGTGTTTGTTTGTTTATGTAGTACAGATGGAAACAGGGGAGTATTACAGACAGAGATTTCTTTTTTTCAGTGAAATATTCACATATGTAGGAATCAAGATCTGTAATATATTAGAACTATGCTTCTATATTATACTGATCCTATGTAACACAGAATAGTGGGTGGTACTCAGCAAGCACAATATTTTTTAGATGGTACTGAGGATCATCTACACACATCGAGATAACCTGATAAATGTGATATTGTAGTGTCTTACAGTACTTTTATGTCAAAATGTGTAGTTTTTGCCCGTTCTCACAGTGTGACATATTCTTACAGTCACATTAAACAACAAAAGCACTATCACTGTGATATTAGAATGATAATAATACAGATTCTTTGCAAAAAGGTTGAAGTGTGAGTGAGTCAAAGAGGCAAATTAAAACAATGTCTCTAGTCGGTTGCTCCTCGAGGATCCCAGCACACGGAGAATCCAGCTCAGAAGGTTAATAACCAATATCTTCACAGTTAATAACATTAGACTTAAACAACACATGAATTGAGAAGAAAGAAAAGATAAAACCAACTCACTCTGCTGCGGTCATACTGTCGAAGGAATGTAGATCCAGCACTTGAGAGAGATCCACCCTGTGAAAGAACATCAGTGACAGATTAACCCGGTTTAGTTGAATAAGTGGCTGGACAAAAATGTTTATGGTTTGACTTTTCCACACAACAGCTAAGTTCACAACCCATTTGAAGCATGTTGTGGAAATGTTTTTCCGATTAACCCCGCGCTGCACGCTGTCTTTCATGTGCTCACCCTGGTCTGGACCCTGTAGAGGGGCACAGCAGAGCCCAAACACACCCAAAGCTTTGATACACACAGCCTGGGCTAGCCGGACACATATGCAACTCAGCCACAAACTTGAGGTCAGACAGCAGGACATGTGTGTAACTGGACACCATTGAACATTTAGTGTTTACTCAGGATGAAGCGGTTTGTGTGTGTGTGTGTGGGGGGGGGATTCTTTAGCAATGTCACGCCTAAACAACTTTGATACAATGATCTAAGCAGAAGCAGCATGTGGAGTTCATCTGCAACATAAACAGATGCTAGGCCTGATCCCACTAAACGATCTGTTAGATTTCCACGGCCTTACCTTGATCTCTGGGTTTCGACAATCTTCACAAGACCGTTTATAGACCTGAAGTGACAAAACATATTTCATTAGTTTAGTTATGAATAATATGCTATCTCACAACATGTATGTCCATCTAGAGCAGGGGTTGGCAATTATTTTTCCCCCAAGGGCCACATTAGAAGATGGGGCCCGGGCCAACACGGTAAACTCACTTCATAGTTTAAAGTTAGAGTTATAGACAAAACAATATGTGCAATAAACACTGTATATTCAACACCACAGTCACAGCTTATACCCTCCTTCCTCCTATATTAGTAATGTTTTGTAGCTTTAGCAGTTATTGCCCTTCACCTCACAACATCTTTGCATTGGCCTAGTTCGTCTGAAGTCACCAGGTCTGTCTTGTTGATAATAGCCAGGTCTGCCAGGGCGATCTGCCTGTAAACACAAAGCAGAGCTCAATTTAAAATCTAAAATAGACATAACAAGTTAACTGCCATATTGTGTACACAGTTTAAATAATATGCAAACAAAAAGGACACAACAAATATCTGTCTGCCGTTTGGCGGTGGGGTGTACGTGGGTGGCAGCGGACAAGTCATGCCACACAGGGCTGTCTAGTGTTTAGTTTAGAGGTGAAAACACAAACACAGATGAAGAATGCAAAAGGTTCTTATTGGTGAGTGTATTTGTTCAACAATGACAACACTATGCAGCTGTTAGCGGCAGACAAACAGTGAGGCATCCCAGGAGATGGACAGGCAGCCAACAAACGTATAGTTAAAGGTTAGAAAGTGTGATATGTTTTGGATGGTCTGTGGAGAACATACCTCGCTGCTTCATTGACCAGTCCTTCTGACTTTTCTTCTGATAATTGCTGTTGAAGAAATAGAGGGGAAGAACGTTACCTAACACAAATTTAACAGCAAGATTATCTGTTTAGGTCAGTCAACGGCCAAGTCTACACAATCATTGGACCTCAATTCAAATGTATTTAGCTTTACTTTAGTTACAAACACATTAATTCACAATAAATCTGTAATCTCCTCAATCAAATCTGTCTTAATGAAATCATCCACAGGCAAGCTTACACCAAAGTAAACAACAAACATAGCAATTGTTTCCCAAATCTTAATTATGTACACTCTATAGTCACAAAAGCTAAAAAAAAAAAAAATGTATAGTTACCTATATTACAAAAGTGCAACTGTAGCTTGTTGGCCTGAGATGGTATGTGAGTCTGACTGTAATTTAGTAATTTATCACTTTCTGATCTTGTCTCATCAGCTTATTTTACATAAAAGGTATCTCTCTGTATTTGTGTTTTTTAATACTGCAATTATTGTGGTATACCCTAAAACCGGTTATCGCCACATCTTTGTAGCTTTTATAAAAAATTGCATACAATACGATTTTGTATATCTGCAAACACAGCCAAAAACTCTTAAAATAAATACCATCAAGAAAAAATTATGGCAACTGACTCAGTCTACGGTCCTTTGTCTACACTGCTGTAAGACAGTCTTCGAGTTAAATTAGATTTTGCACTGCATGTATTAAAGCTCTTTATGAATGGCACTACTATTTTGATCTATAAAACTTTGGGCTTTGGTGGATGAGGCCAGGGGACATAAACCTTCAGTCAGAGGGATATGTGATGTGACAGAAGAGGGTAAAAGCAGGGGAGTGGAAGTGGATGTGACAGGCCTATTACAATGGTCAAATCTCACATATCAATTACCCTTTCACAATGGGCTACCTTTTCATGCTTTCTGTCGATGGCCGCTGCACTTCTCACTGGTGTAACAGAGCAACACCTCGGCTCTGAAATGTAGCCATGACACCTCCAAATCAGAGGCCATTATCCAAGTGTCACCTGTCCTGTTCCTTTCAAATTGGGTGTGTAGTGCTTTGTACTGCTCACACTCACACAACAGATTATTTTGACTTCTCGCAAGAAAATGCTACTGATGATTTGTAAAGTATGTGAGAAATAATTTGACCCGCTATATGGTAACCTTGTTCAGTATCAGTTAATTAACCATTTGCACCACCATTAGAGCAATGCAGCTAAGATGCTACTTTAAGCACATACCTGTAGTCCGTACTTGGCGTCGATGACAGTGATGATACCTAGTAACAACAAATCATTAGTAAGGAAATAAGACACACAGCTAGACATATGCCATGTTTCTCAGGGGCACTTTTTCAGAGTTATTTTAGGAATACTTTTGGTCTCTAAGCTTGTAACAACAAAGAGGACAGCTGAGTATTTACAATGAAAAGAGACACCAGGCCCATTCATAAACACACACACAAAAAAAGATGTCGTGTAGTATGTCTACAATTAAGAAAGCTTTGGACAGGACATGAACATTATGAAGATGTTAGTGTTTTTATACTTTCTTGCCAGAAGGCTCACATGGGGCTCTTAATGAAGACTGCCAAAATGAAGGCCAATTTATCTGGGAGTATGGGTTTTGGAGCAGCAAAAATTGAAGATAATGATGCCATGAGAGGTAAAAGATTTGATTAGCACAGACTATTCATTGATGCTTTTATAAGCGTATGGCTATGTTCTAAGCAATACCAACAGGCACCATATACAGTCTATAGTAGTTAACATTTCTTTTTTTTTTTGCAGACAGAAATATTATTTGTAGATATTTGTAGTACACACAATAACCATAGTCTAAGATTAGCTAAAGTATTTTGAATGCACAACTGGGCTTGAAGAGTTATAGAACTGATTAAAATAAAAACATCTGGATATACAGTATAGACCAAGAAGAGTCTTTCAGCTGCTCGCCACAGCAAATCAGTTTGGCATATGTTTTTACACCGGACGCCCTTCCTGACGCAACCCTCTCCATTTGTCTGGGCACTAACCACTTCACCAACTGAGTCTCCCCTGGATATAGACCATTTAAACTCTGTTAGTGTGTGCTTATGGCAACATAGGTTAAGTAGACTGCAGTACATGATCAATAAGTGATGGATTAGCCGCCAAAAGTACCAAAACAATATAACTTTGGTAAAAGACAACCAACTACATGTGTGTGCTGTTACTGAGTGGGTAGAGAACATTAGCAAGTGGCACTGGATGTTTAAAGTACAGAATGCCATGAATCATTTTAGGACCTGTGCTTCTGGAAAAGCAGTCTTTGAGGAGGTTAGCATAAACTTTGTTTTTATTCTCTGCCCTTAAAAATCTTTAACTTGCACATGTATTTACATGAATGGGAAATAAGTAACTTTTGTTACTGCAGTGACACGTATTTTTCCTTGAAGAAGGGGCCATATGGCTCATAATATAACATAGGGACACACAACTATTAAATTCAGAATTGAAACATGAACTGCGACATACCTGAATTTCCCCTTGGGGACTAATAAAGTGATTTGAATTTAAATTGCACATCTCTTACCATCCAAATAGATGTCACTGCCGAGCTCTGCGTCAACCCAGAACATGGAGGCGACAGCTCCTGCCAGAAGAAGCACAAATTAGCTTTACTGATAAGACAAAAACACTTCAGTATTTGACATGGTTCTTTGCACCTCCACTGCTCATATGTATGCTCCTTTAATTGTAACACTAAGGTCAATAATATTAGTAAATTAACCAGACCATTTGCACAACCATTAGCCCAATACAGCTAATATGCTGGTTAAAGCACATAACTTTAGTCCGTAGTCACTTCAAACAGTCAAATGTAAGAACTTTCAAGCTTTTGTAGCACCTTACAGTATATTTCAAAGACCCTTTCAAATCCGAGGTCATTATGTAGGTGTCACTTTTGCCCTTCCTTAAACTGGGTGTGTGCTGCTTTGTACTGGTCACACTCTCACAGGTTTAACAGCTTATTTTGACTTCTCACAAGAAAAGACTACTAATAGTTTGTAAAGTATGTGAAAATAATAAGCAGTTTTTAATACAATTTTATTTAAAACTGTCTATTGCATATAGCTATATTTATGTTCTTATGTGTTTGTGTTCGTAGGGAGAATTGAACAGTCTTTTTGTCTGCCTTGTGGAGCAGATGAAACCAATATCAGAAGCTTTTCAATTGTTAATCTCCTGCTGGTACATTTGGTTTGTTTCCATTTTCTTGTAGACGTGGTTATTATCAGACGCAGTGTTCCCGCGCCACACACAGCTTGTTCACATAATGCACTTTTGTCAAACCGCCGAGCGAGAATAAGAAAGCTTTGTAAATATTTGATGGCTGTGTAATAAAAACATTGTTTTTGATTGGCATGTTTCAAAAACTCATCCAACTTATTCCTGAGAAAAAAAGGCAATTCCCAAAGGAGAATTTATGACTGACAGCTCTTCCAGGGCCAATGACAGCACTGTCCTTTTCAATAACAAGCCTGTCTCAGCCAATGACCATGCAGGAGTGAAGAGGGCCCCGTTTTTTTGTTTCACCCAACCATCACAGTCCTCACTTTCATTTAGATTAATATTGATTTCCTGTTTCAAACATGAAAGTGTAAAAGTCCTGTTGTTTTTATAATTACTGCATATTGTAAGTACACTACACAATTAACAGGTGACTCCCTCGGTTTCAGATCAAAGCACAATCAAAATGATCTTGATGCTTATTTAAGTTACATGGTGTTACTTATTGTGTAATACATCCCAAAACATCACTGTACTAACATTAAAATATCCAATAACATCCAATAAGTGAGATCAAAGAACCATTTTGTGTTATGTCACTATTTACCAGTAGAGGGAATCCAGAACTACTGAAGAGTTGTGAACATAGTGTGGTTATAGTACAGTTACTGAAAGCTGAAGCTAAACACACTCTGTCAAAATCATGACTTGAGTGAAAAACAAAAAACAGCAATATTTGTTCGAATGAAGCTTGTTTTGTTTTTTTGATAAACAGTCATACTTTAAGAAGAACAAATGCTAAATGTTTTGTAGAAAGCAAAGAAAGCATTTATTAGCAATAGAAGTTTTTACTTTCTGATTTTGCCTCTTATAGCTTGTGCTTTGTAAAAGTAAACATTTGCTGTCTACACTGGAGCTTTATAGGCTATACTCCTGCCCTGCTACTCACAGGAGGATTTACTTTCTACTTCATTCTAGTCTTTTGCAACACATTGAAGGTTTCAAATTTTTAAAAATTCAGCTTCAAATGCAATTTATATCACGTATATAAACAACTTGGCTCTTATATGACATCAGCCTTCTCCCCACAGGACGGTACAAATGCATGCCTCTTTAGGGACCCTTTACCCATTGATTGTGGACCCATCTTGCGTGACATGAGATGGTTGTTGACGGAAGATTCCCTGTGTTTGTGTTGCAAGTGTGTAAAATACAAATAAATCTCTGCAGCATGTGTGAGCTGCGTGTGGGCTGAAGTAAGACACCCCCAGCCCACACACAACTGACTCCTGGCAAAACAGCTGGTGACACCATAAGGTCTGAAGCAGAGAAAACACAGAAAAGATTCTACGGACAAGCCATCTAAAAAGTCTTTGTAAAGATAAGTGTTTTCAACTGACAATACATTAAATAAATCTGGTCTGAATTAAGCTTTTCTTACATATGACTTACATGTGACATAGTTTGTGCAAGAAAAGTAAGTAGTTGGCCTCACTTTACCTGGATCAGCAAGTCCAGTGGTTTCTAATAGGATATAGTCAAATTTTCCTTTCTTCTCCATCAGGTTCTCGATGGCTTTAAGACCATTGTCCCTAACAAAATAAAGACATAGCATACTGAGCACTCAGAAATGTAACTACCACAAAATAGCATTCATGGCATATATCTTTTTTACAGCAAGTTAAATTTCCAAAGTTGACCCATAAAATGCTTTAAGTTTATGTAGGATTGAGAAGAGTCAATATTCATTGATTGTTTCTTTATTGATTGATTCTCTAATGTTTATTAACCTACCCAGCAATTAAAATCAATTTTCTACAAAGAATAAGTCCAGGCTCTGTGGATTTGAGTTGTAGTTCCAGTGGCCATAACAATAATATACATTAAAGTTTGTCCGAATGCAAATGGTGTCATTAACCAATCAGAGAAATGAAGTATATAGGCTGAGAGTCAACCACAGTTGTATCAACCAAAAACATTCAAAAAATGAATACCTGTATGAGATATTGCACAAAGCCCTTCCCAATTTCAAATATAGGTTAAAAATTTGGTTTGACTGGATTTCCACAAAGTGGTTGTGAAGGAAAGTCAATCGAGACCCACTGATGGGAATACAAGCCAGACTAACTGCTTAAATTACTGCCTATGACCAAACTGATGCTGCAAAATGTTACATGTTGTAGAGATTATTAAGCTATTTAGTGGAAACACAACAGAATGTCAATTGAACATACTTAACAGAGCAGCAGAGGCAGCCATTTCTCAGTTCCAACCACTCCTCATACAGCTCCCCAGCTTGGCTCACTGCAAGGGACTTCTCAAGGGCGCTGCCTACAGGGGCAAGAAAGAACCGGCCATGTGGTTAGAAAACACTTCATGTCATCTGACACATCATTAAACATCTCTAGGGTAGGTACATTTATAATGATATAATGAGGTGAAACAATATGAGGAATAATATGATCATGAGAGGGAATAGAAGGAGACTGGAAATTTACCTTCACCAAATTCATTTAGTATCACAGCGATCCGCTTGTTGTGCTGTTCTGTCAGGATGTAATTTAGAAGTGTGGTTTTGCCAGCACCTGAGAAGAAAACAGCATCATGGAGGGGTGCATATTAAGCATTTTATACGTTCATGAACAAATGAACTTAGCTTTGTATACTGCGCTGGGTTTAAACTGACTAGTTTTTGGTGCACTTATGCTTTTTGTACCTTGTGTTGTTAAAATTGCTTCCATTGTTTTCCTCACTTGTAAGTCGCTTTGGATAAAAGCGTCTGCTAAATGACTAAATGTAAATGGTTCAGACAGAGTAAGGGTTGGAAAAGAACTAAGAGAGGGATTCACCCTGGCAATCTCCCTAATGTGCAAAAGAATACAATTTCATCTGGTGTTGTTGTCCTGTTGTTAATAATCAACTTTATTTCAGAGTTTTGTAGCATGGTTGTTGTGACACACTACTGCCCTCTGTTGGAAATATACATGTTACTTCCTTTAAAATCTTTCTAGTATCTTTCTAAATGATCTATTTATTTTAGAAGATCAAAAGTTGAAAAAATATATGTATACAGTCAACAATCTAATGTAATGAAAATGTAAGACTTTCATGACAAAATAACTAAATTTCGGGCACCGATGTTTTGATGTTCCAAGGTGATACAAAAGCTTGAATGGATTAATGGATTACCAGTAGCCACTACATGCAGTTCATAAAGTGTGTAGACTAGTCAATACAGACACCACATAAACCAAACATCCTTTTAGCATTATAAAGAATGTTTTTCTTGAGCATTCTCAAAACTCCTGGTGAATTATTTGTGCATGATCCTGCTCAAATGTTTTACTCATTTCACATTTGCATTGTTTAAATCTAAAGTGACTGCTTACACATATATTTTAAATAAGAAATAAACATAACGTCATTTGCATTAAAAGGTCTTGCGTGAGCTTAATTGATGGGATTAAAAAAGCAATGAATAACAATGGAAAGAGTACTTGTTGTTTTATCAATCTCTTCCATTAATTACCAGCTTGTGAAAACAGTACTTAGATTAGTAGATTCACATAAGCCCCAATGAAAACATGCTAATTTAACATTTTTCTTAAACCCCATTTCATGAAACCTACCTAGATAACCAGTGATGATGGTGACAGGTATCTGCTCTGCAGGAGCTGGAGGCTGGGCATCAATAGGCACCAACTCTGGACATTCATCCTCTTCTTCCATCGTTAAAGCTAATATTTACCTGAAAATGTCTATTAAATTATTTTATGACAGCTTCATTGCTATACATTTTTTACATTAGATGTATGTCCATTAGTGCTGCTTGTGTGGAGTTGCATAATACGCTTTAGCTTCAGCCTACACTTTTGGACGATAAGTCTTAAACATATTTTTTTACATTCTACTTTTATTTTACATTTGTATGTACCTGTATGTTTCATAACTTCGTATGCAGAATGATTGCAGTGTTGGTTGTGCTTGTTGAGCAAAAAAACTAAACAATAATAATAACAACAACAACAACAACAACAACAATAATAATAATAATAATAAATAGTGATAAATTAATGTGAGTGTAAAAGCTTTCACAGGCACAAAGACTCACTACAAACTGTCAGACGGTGACAGTAGTCGTCCGTTCATAGTGCATTTACTGAATGAACACGAGAACAATCTTTAAAGTCCTTACTTGCTAAATGCACCACGACAACAAACCAGGGTCCAGAAGTCCTTGAGCTGAAATACAACCAAACAAATAATCTTCTAAATACAGTAGATCATAAACTTGGGAGCAATATTGCTTGCACCGCAGTTGTGTGAGGAGTTTGACAGCGTGCAACCCTGTCGCGAGTCCGTGCGGAGAGAGAACCTGTGTGACTATGGTTCCGGCGTTTCAACCAAAAAACAAAACACAGAGGGATAACAGGCAGGTTGTAAAATCCATCTATCCATCTTGGTATATAAAAGAGGAAGAATAAAAAGATGAATATGTGGTACTGAATGAAAGATTTGCACAATTTAACTCTAAACTCTATTGTAATATGCTACATTTACCACAAGAGGGCAACACTAAGCTCATAATGACAACAGTGACAAGATAAACTTATGCATGGGCTTATCTGTACTCTGAACTGTATACAATAAATTAATAATGAAATAGGCCTAATACAGTATATAGTAAGATTATACAATATGGTCTACATCTAACTATTAGGGTTAGGCTACTGAAACTAAATGACCACAATTAAGTAGCAGAATTGCTTTAATTAGGCTCTCATCTAATTAATTTTGGTCATGAATGTAACAATTAGTTATGGGCCCCTGTGCGGACTAGTATCTACAGAGTATGACTGCAATTTGCAGAATTTAAACTTAAAATTCTTGACAATGACTTAAGTTGACTTAATCCTTTTCGTTCTCGGTATTAAATCAAATGCAGATAGCGAGACAGACCAGCTAGTCAGCTTCTTTACAAAGACATTGCAGAGCTCAAGACTGAGCGCATGCGTCACAACATCCAATTGTCCCGTGTTTCCCGCTTTGCCTCGTGCCGGTGTCCGCTCACTCTGCTGGATGGCTCAAATCAAATGCGGAAGTTTACACCCAGGAAAGCTGCTGCCTCCGTCACAAGCCAGATGAGTGTTGACATGACAGTTGTGCACTGAGCTGGAGGAGCGGTGTGTCCGTGTCAGTAAGGCGGGGAGACCGCAGGACCACACCGACCCGGAGCCGCTGAACTGAACTTCAGACGCACACATGGCCTCGACGATGGGCTCTGCAGAGCGACGGGCTTTCGCTCTGAAAATCAACAGGTACGATTCTGCTCTCTATGATATTTTAGCTGGGAGTGTGAACATTTGGTTCATTCCGTGTCTTGACAGCGGGGGATTCCTGAGTGGAGCAGGCAGCCACATGTTGTAAATGTTTATCCTGCAGGTTAGTTCATTCTCTGTCCCATTAAAGGAGTGTACCCTTAGGTAGTCAAAACTGGACTGGCAACTCAAGGTTAATTTCAGGTGACTGTTTCAGCCACGTAGCAGATTTTATATTTGACTTATTTCTAGTTTTAAGTATATCCTCTGCGCTCAACCTCATATGTCTGTATTGTTTTTCAAGTGTCATTTCCTCCCTATGAGGACATTGATTCTACATATAGTGTTAGTGATACTACCATTTCCTGTGGCCTGTGAGTCTGCCTCATATGGCTGTTATAAATGATGAGGCATGTGGTCATAGTTCCTGTGACACTGGCCAGGTGTGGAGGAAGTATGCATACAGAAGTCTATTGTCAACTATGCCTCTGCAGTACTTATTAAAACAAATACAACTAAACTCTTGTTAAGAGCGCAAGCAGAGCCTAGCCCCAGTGCTTAAGAAAGACTGTTGAATGTGAATGTGAGAAGCACAATAGTGTAATCTTCAAGAAGCATTTATATGTGTCAGCAAGCATATGATTTGAGCCTAATTTCTAAAATCACATGCTACTCCTGTTTCACTGGTGTAGGTGTCCTTAGCTCACCACCACACTGGGTGCTTTAAAGTGTTTTATATCCATTAGATGTCATGGACAGTGGATATATTGCACAAAGCTGAGCTCAGCTGCTGCAGGGATGCAACGGATTTTGGTCACAGCCTGACTGGAATACTGGAAGAAAAGCAAAGTGTCTAGATGAGCCTGGTGCTTATCCATACACTTATTTTTTTAACAGCATCTACTGTATGTCTTGTAAAGACAGTTTCACCAGGAGGACAGGTATGTCAATAGGAGACAAAACAATATGGAAAAACAAGATGACAAATTTAATAAAACATGGTCATCCACTCAGGAAAGAAAAGATATGAGGAAGCTGGTAAATGGAAAACATTTGCTCTGGCTTACTTATAGTTCCAAATAATCCTGTATGAGCAGTTCCTCTTTTTTCACATGAAGTGCTGCAGAAATGGCGCAGAGGGTGAACATTTAATATCTCTGTGGTTTCACTTCATCTTTTTTAAATGGCAGTCAAAACAAAGTAAATGTGTTTTTCATTAGATAATCAAAAGAATGTGAGGGGAAAAAAAGAACCGTGAAAATTTGAAAACACTTAATACTCTGCGTCGGTCTGTGCTGGTGCTTCTGAGCATATGGTAACAGGTGTGCAGGACAGCTGTGGACACGGGGCCTCTGTCGCACGCTGCTCATAAGTGGCAGCAGGGTCTGGATTGAGTTGCATCTGATTTCCTCTGGGCTCCGGATGATGACATCTGTTAACCCTCCAGGCTGTTGATGGGCCCTTTTCAGAGATGGGCTATAGGGTGTCATGAACAAAGGTGAGGAGAGTTGCCAAACTCTGGACTAGTTGAAGTACTGTTGCTTTAAGATAAAAGTAGAACAGATAATATTCTAATTACAACACGAGTAAGATGAGATGACAGCTTTAGTTCTCTGTTGTATTAATTTATTGCTCAAATATGTTGAGCAAAATGATAAGCCTGACTACTAGTCTTCATTTGTTTATGCTCTGTTTATGGTTTATGGTGACATCATGGTTGATGTCAACATTGCATTAACTGATTCAAGACAAAGGTAATGCACACCAGAGGTATTTCTCTTGAGGTGCTGATGTACAAGGTTCAATTTTTAATAATCAACAAAACATTGCACACTCAATATCTCCATATGTCAAGTATCTATATGTTAAGTTATGCAATTTCCACCGAACCACGGCTGGTTCTTTCCAATGGTGCGGCAGTACTGGCATCATGTATAGACACGAGACTGTTGCTGTTACAACATGGCATTATTCTGATTGGATAAAATAGGCCTGTGATAGTTGGTAACAAGTGGTTCATCCAACCCAAGTAAATTATCCCAAAGTATCTTTGCAAAGTCCTTCTATGGAAGCCCTCCCAGATTGTTTTGTATAGGAGAACATTTGGACAGTTCCTTCCAATTTATTAGTACCAATCTATGGATGAAATATACATTTACCAAACAGCTGACTTGCCAAGAGCATTTCTACACTTGAATATGTCCTAATATCTTGTAGTCACTTGAAGCTGCTATGTCTTGCTAAATAACTGCTGTGTTTGTGTGCCTCCCTTTGACAGGAAGCTAAGTTGTGATGGTGCTGATAGCAGTTAAGACCCATTAAGTCTGGAGACGTATAATAGTATGAGACACACAGCAGGGGCATCCCTTTGGTCTGTTTCCCTCTTCTTGTCATGCTCTCCATGTGTCCACCACTTTCCTGTCCGTCCTCAGATAAAAAAAAAATAAAGATTTGATCAACCAACCAGAGTTGCCAACATCTGTACTCAACTTTTAAAGTAAAAGAGACAGTCATCATTACTTCAGTAACAGTTAAAGGCAGACTACCAGAGATTATAGATAAAATATGTATTTTTTTTAACCTTCTTCAGGAAATTCAGGTTACAGCAGCTTCAAGCACAAAAGTAAAATGCAAGAATGAGTGACTTAAGCTACATCTCAACAGTATGAGGCTGCTCTTGTTGGACTGTCCAAGCAGGTCAGCGCTATCATCTCATTTATCTCACTGATGTAATAATGACACTGGAATGTCCACTGTAGCACATGTAAACAGTCCAAGACATTAGCATCTGTGATTAGCTAGCAATGCTTGCCTAACTTGTTCATACCATGAGAGAACATTCTTACGTACCCCCTCAAGTGTCGAGTTGGTTGCTGAAGGCTAATAACTGACTGCAAGTGTCCACAGTGAGACCATGGTCCAGACCGGTGCACTATTTTCTTTCAGATGTAGCCTCCATAGCACAACATTGTCCCAACAAGCTTTTTTCTGTCTGAAATTTCTCAGAGCATGAAACAGGAGAGTTAAATCTGAATGTAGACAGTTAACATGTAACGGCGTGTAGTGTGTAACTTGTGTTACTGGATTTAATTATAATAATTATGAACAATTGTAGTCTGTCTTGTCATGCAGCATACTCGGTTGGATGTCATACGGAGTAAACACAGCTCTTTCTGAGGGATATTAATCAGCATGTAGTGATAGTAGGGTAGTGAGTAAACTCAGCTGAAATGCGGGAATGCTTGGGCTTTAGTTGCAAATATGCTGACAAGAACACACCAAATGCACACACAGCAAGTGTGGGCCTGCTGTAGACGGTGTGATGCAACAAAGGAGCTGGCCTTCTATAGGGAAGGGCTTTTTATTAAAGGGGTTCTTTGCAGAGAAAACATACTAGTTGTAGTTATTAGATGGATTTTAAAACATAGAAAATACTTAGTAGTTCATCATAGGTTAAGTGCTTGTAGAGCACATTTGACATGGAAGAATTTGGGCTTGCATACAAAAATGTGTCATTAGAAACTGTTTAATTCATCTTGATGGTAAAAAATTCTAGTTCGTTGACCTTTTAGAAGTTTCTCGTAATCCAAAACAGACAGAGTGCTGTAAAACATTTGCATGATGTGAAATTGGATAAATCATAACTAATGTATTGAAATAGTTGGTCAAAGGGTAATGCCTCATTTTATTAGCTAATTTCCATCTGTTATCTTGGAACTCATGAGGAAAATATAGACAATAAATCATTAATATTTATATTTGTAAATATTGGCTGAAGCTTAAAGGGTATAAGGAAATGGTAGTATAAAAGAAAACATGACTTGTGCATAAACGTTTTGTTGGGCAGGTTTATTTTTGTCATGCAACTTGATTTTTTACATTTCCTGGTGTTGATGTCAAAGCAGTTGGTGCATGTACAAGAGCATGGCTGTGTAACGCAAAAACAGGTTACTCAGAGATATCAGGTGACAACAAAGTAATGAATATATCAACTTTACAAAGTCAGACAGAAGTGGAGGTCATGACCTCGAATCAATATGGCTGGTAAAAGAATTTTGTGCCCTCACAGGTTTGTACTGTCGATTTGCTGAACAAATAAGAATGGCATACATAAAACTATAAACTAAGTTATTTTTGAGTTTTGTGAAAGCTGGTTAGTCTGTTGTCTTTTCTGTAAATCTAGAGTAAGGGTCCTTCAGGTAATTTTGGCTGAACCTAATAATTTTATTCAAAGTGAAGGAGCAGTGTTGAAAGACATGCCTCTTGGGCATTGGTCACAGTGGTCACTTTGACTTTTCAATCAGGGCTCTGCTGCTACATTCAGTCGCCCTTTTTAACATCAAAGAACCCCATTTTAGTCACGTTTTGAGTGGTTACAATGCAAATAACCAATAACATTTTTATGACATGACAGTGCTAACATGTGCTTTTTTGTCTGCCAGATGAGAGCAGCTTTGGTTTGACAGGACAAAAGGATGATGCCAAGGCGCTGTGGTGTTAAGGAGAATGACAGATGCTGCTGCTGTGACGAGCTGTTTGTCTGCCAGTGGTCAAATAATGCCCGCCTGGCTCTGCTGGCCAGGGCTGATTACTGTTTTACTGGTCTAGTCTTTTTATAGACGCACAGACCCTGGGCGTGTTGCACGAAGAAATCTTCTGCTGCATGAACACTAAATGCTTGTAGTATTACTATTATTATTCAGTGGCATTGTTTTTGTCTGTGCAGGGGTCACATCTTGGTGGTGTACTGCTTAAACTACAGCTATTTTTAAACATTGGGAAAGGTCTCAATTTAGACTATTCTCTTCAATATCAGGCATCTACATTGTAGCAATTTTGGGACTATATAATGTTTTTGTTAGGACTAAACTCAAATTAAATTAGACTTAACAAAGACCTAACAAGGAATAGGAAAGGACAGTAAAACCTCCATGATACCAGAGTACTAGAACAAAACTAAGGACTAAACCAAGAACTACAGATGAAACTAAGCCAAGACCAAACTGCAGTTAGACTAAACGGTAAACCCTCTGTAGATGCAGTAAATCAGGTCAGTGGCACTAAACTAAGACTAAATCAGGACTTAATCTTTGTCTTAAACCCTTACTAAACCTCAACTTTATCAGGTCTAAACCCAAGCCTATACCAGGACTAAGCCTAGGATGAAATCAACTTCACTATACAAGGACTAATATATGATTAAAACTGGACCAAACTAAGACCAGGAATAATCCAGGACAAACCAAAGATTAAAAACAGGACTTGGTAAACCCAAGGATCAAATGTATGACTTAACCAGGACTAAACTACAGTAAGTCTTAACCCTGGAGAACTAAAAGTACAACTGTGTCAATAAACATTAAACTAAAATGAAACGCACTTAGATAAAACCAGGACTACACCATGAACTAAAAAAGACTAGCTAAAGACTCATGAGACAGTTTTACAGGGTTTACTTTTGTAAACAGAAAATACTGTAAAAGCTCAATACACACATCAGACCCATTGCTTTTGAGCAGGAAAAGCACACTTGTTTGCACAGTGTGAATCTATCTCCTTTTAATCTCAGTGTTAGCCCACAAAGGTCAAATCCATTCTTGTGTTGACTTAAAGATTAGTGGCAGCTTTTAATCTCTTACCTACTGCTTCTTTAAGCCACGCTGGTTTATGTAATTTGACAAAGAGTCTGATCAAGCACATCCCTTAAGACAGGGGTCTCAAACTCACGGCCCAGGGGCCAACTGCAGCCCGCGAGATGATATTTTGTGGCCCGCAGGACAATATGAAAGTTTAATTTTAGTGCGCCCTGTGAGTTTTATATGAATGGCACGTTACCACGTTGTGTGTGGAAGGTTCCTTTTTGTGCAAGCTGGAACTGAACCAACCTACCATCACAGTGGAGTATATGGCTCCTGGGGGCGGGCCATCGGCTGGGCTTGATGCAGGCAGAGAAACATTTCACAACTATGGAGAAGCCCGTGTAACATCACATAGCCGTCATTAAATTACTGCTTCTTACTGTGTTTGAAATGAGCATGTTTGACCTTGAGCTGGAGAAAGTCAATGTTAACGGCATTGGATTTGACATCGTGCGGACTGTATTTTGTTTTCCCATCATTTGAAATGGGCTGGATTGTTTGAAAGTTGATGGCAATTTGATCGCCACTATCCATGCGGATTTGTTATCATGATGAATCTGCAAATTAACGCCGATGTTATGTTGACAATATCACCGAGGGGAGTGGACATCCAATGGGGCCACTCAGCCAGCTCATTCATGTTCTTCAATATTCCATTTAAGTTCAGGATAGCTCAGGTTCAGAAGAACCCATTGAAGTTAAAGAACTGTTAGTAATGCCGTTTGAGAGGATTTAACAAAGCTTTATTTGTGGAATACCTGATCCGGCCCAGCCTCACCCAGACTCTGCCTCCTGTGGCCCCCAAGTAATTTGAGTTTGAGACCCCTGCCTTAAGAAATGAAAGTGATTGTGTGAGAAGGTTAGGTATGGTGGTGATGAGCAACAGGAAATAGGGCTATATACAAATGTAAATGCACTGTTTTAAGAAGCTATGTGCTGGCTGTTGTGGTTACAAGGTTTAAGTGTTTTGGTTAAGCAAATTATTACTTACATAATTCGGTATTGTTGCGTGCGTGCGTGTGCGTGTCAACTTTTTTTGGACACAACCCTGTTATGGACTGGATAAAGACTTGGAATAAACTATTGGGAAATAATGGGTTGTCAAGAAAAAGGCTGTTTTGCTTTGGCAGACCAAATCAAGACTTGTTGGTGAGAAACTTTTTGTTCATTCATACTACAATCAAACTAAATCCAAGTTAGCAGTCTGTCTAAAACTTGGAATAGTTGTGGTATATTTAAAGACATCAGTGACTTCAAAGATGTTCCTGTGGGGAAAAACAGTGGAATAGTGTTGAGTGGACAGTTTGGGCCCGTGCTACATAGATAACTTGACTTTACCATGCTATTGTTTAGTCCAAGCCAAAGACAAGACTGAGACCCTGTCAAAAACAAGACCAAGTTAAGACCAAGACCAGTGTATGTATGACATCTCAGGGAACACTGATAAATTCCACTTTACTGAATCACTTTACTATGAATATTCTATAGCAGTGTTTTCAAACTTTTTTCTGGGGACCCATATTTCAAGAGAGAATTGTGACCCAATTTTCTTGTATAGGGTTTTGGCCGTGGTATTTTTAGAATACTTTTATGTTATTTTGGTGCAATTTAATTACTGGACAGTGGCCCTGTGACTAACTGGCCACTGTCCAGGGTGTACCCCGCCTCAGGCCCAAAGCTGCTGGGATAGGCTCCAGTCACCCGCGACCCCTAACAGGACTAAGCGTTAGAAAATGAATGAATAATTACTTTTTATGTGGTTTTGTCTAACAAGCAGTTGTATTGATATGTATAGATTAAAAAAAGAGACAAAAGTTTATATGGTTAGTTGGATGTTGTGCTAAGCAGATCCTAAAGTAGGTTTGTTTTGTGCAATGAATGTTCAATAAAGCAGCTTTGTTTTTATGTTGGAATTTGGTTGTGTAAAGTTACTTTGATCCCGCCCTTGATTTGACCCAACATAGGGTTTATACATTAACTCAGCATGTTGTATGACAAGGCTTTAACAGTTTACTCCTGACGAACTTTCTTTCTCTTAAGCTGTATACTGTCAGCACTCAACATTACATTACTTTTTTTTTATTTATTCTCACTTTGCAGTAAAAACATAACTGTCATTCATTTCCATACATTTGAATGGAGCTGTCTCACAGATTTTTCATGCTTTAATGAGCGGTGGTTCTGGCATTCCAGTGGCGCATTGGTGTTTATGAGCTTGTGCTGGTAATTAGTATCAGAGTTGTCATAACAATCCCTTTGGGGACTTAATGAGAGCATGGTTCTGACCACGGGGAAGGTGCCTGAGAACCTGACCCTACCCTACCCTCTAACTTTCACTGGTGCTGCAACTCAAAATGATAAAACTACATTTAGCTCTGTGTTACAGTATAAATGGGTTCAAAACATGGTGTAAATGTCTTCTTTAACAATTTCATAAAAAAAGAGGCAAGTTGATTGTGTTGGCGACTAGAGGCTTAAATCGGGACCCCAGATTTATTACATGTCCAGTATAGCTGGCACTGGCAGCATAACAAAGCCTTTACACAGCAGTGGAGATGTGCTTCTAAAGCGAGCAAACAATGAATGAATGGAATCACCAAGGCTCAGTTCATATTAAAGCAACAAGAAACAATGTTGAACTCCTGTTGCATCCCTCATTAGGATACATCTGTTTGAACTTTACACACAGAATTAACATTTGTGCCACTATAAATGTCATATTTAACCCATCCTGCAGTTTACTTTGATATAGATAATCTTGTGATAACTTTGTGTATCTTGTTTTATTTTAGGCACTCTTCTGCTGAGATCAGGAAGTTCTATGGAAACTCTGGAGTCTATCACAGCCGGAATAACTCCAATGCATCACCCTCAACGTCCCTCACTGTGGTGAGTTTGAATCACAGAAAATAGAAAATTAGTGGACCATGGGACCAGTTGCAGATGAGGAAATAATGGTTGGCTCCATAAAGCTTGGTTTGCATTGACGTCCTCCCTTAGAGTTATCGAACTTTAGGCTTAATTGAGCTGTTTTAATTTCAAGACGAAAGAATTTTTCTGAATGCATGGATTATTGAGTTGTTTCACAAATCTTTTCAAACAGATAGTTGCGACTGCCTCCCTTTTTGCTTAATGCTAGCTTTGTTCTTTAACATAGTTTCTTATAGAATGTGAATCTTTATATTAAACTTGGACACTTCTACTTTAACTGTGTAGAAGGTCTACAACTTTTACCACTATTTCTTTATGTGTTTCTGCCTAATTTTACTGAATGGTAGCATCACTAGCTATACAAGCTGTAGCAACAAGTAAACACTGATTGTTAGAAGATAATTTCTCTCTCTTTAAACAAAAAAAAAGCAACAGTGTTGTGATAAAGTGATGATGTGGACTTGAGTGTTTTGTAGGCAGGTCTTCTGCGCTCACACTGTGCAGATACTGTAATAATAATTTTGTAGGAGATTTCGATATCATCCCTACAACTATGGCTGCGGCCCAAATTCTAAAATCAACAAATAGGGCTGCCTTTAAAGGTGCAATATTACATAAAAGGAGTGTTTTCCTCTAACGTTGCACTCACACAGACACCTCTTAGTTCTTGTGCTTACACCATAGGACTATAAGCATAAGCATCTTTACTGTCATTTACTCTGAGAGCGTCTGACTCGGTGTGGTCATGCTTAGACAGTTAGAACTTACATCACTGAAATTCTGCTACATCACATCTAACAGTGCATAGAAAAACTGCTTTCTCTGCTCCTGAGCTTTTTCTCTCTCCAACAAACGATAAGAAGAGAGTATTGTCATGGCTTAGCTGGCTTTTGTTAAACCCGGCCTGACACTCTGCTTCTTTGATTTAACCGGCTTTGAAAAAAACCTAGTGTAGAAAGTTTTAGCAGGAGATTGAATGCCATCATGAGGGATTGTTTTCTTGCGTCTGTTTAGTTGCAGCCTGGCAGAGTTGGTAAAAGTGATTGCTGATCTCTTGAGCAATGGGAGTAATGCACATAATCCTTTGGTAGGATTTTTTCTCTGTGTATATATGAACCACACTTCCTGCCTTTCACTTCTTCATGCTTCCTTATTTTTAAGCCGGTGTGCATTTTTCTATTTTTGGTCTTACATTTATATTTCCTGGCGCCCTACATCTCACTCTCATTTCAAGTTTTGTAAAGCTCCCCGAGGCTAAGCTTCCTGACATATATCTGTGCATGACTGACTGAGCTTGTGCTCTTTGAAACTTCCCTGATCCTGAGCATGTCAGCTGACAGGCTTCGAGACGGACCGGCCATCATCTCACTAGTTAATCTCTAACCTGCTTGGGAAATGGGTCAGTGCCCTGGCCTGTTACCGACGCTGGACGTGCTTACCTTGCAGCTTACACAGACAAATCTTTAATATGGCTGGATTTGGAAAACAGAGAGAGAGCTTTTAATACTATAATCTCTGGGATGATAGTTTCCCATTATTCAGCAGTCACGTCTGGCCCATAGGGAGAGGGAGGGGGTTTGTTTTTGCAGTAAAATCACCACAACTCTCAACTATCTTTAGACACCTTTTTGTTGTACTTTGTAGATTGAAATTAAGTGATTAAGAGAAAATGCCATTTCTATGTAATGTGTCACAAGAAACTGCAGATGTGTGTTTCACTTCCTGTCTGTTAAAACACCAGTTGATGGAGGGATGCCTTGTGATGTCACTTCCTGTATGTCTGTGGCCCAACTCTCAAAACTGTTTCCTACTTTAGCTCCACTAGCTCTTTGTTTGCAATTAACCTCCAGATTTGTGATGCTCATTGTTTTCAGCTTCTTAAATGAAAACAGTGTTGAATTCAAAGAGGAACAATGTTACAGTTATGTTTTGAGTTGAGCAAAAAGCATTGAGCGTCAGTTGGTTCATTTGTTCCTATATCCGGACTGCGCCATTTTCTGTACTTCCTTTTTTTATAAGGCACTTTTGAACAAGGTAAGTCTACAATTTTACTATGAACTCTGCTGTTGTTTTATTAGACTTTTAGTTAAAATACACTTGCTGCAATTATCATAATGTGAAATAACATAAATGTCAATTTGCATCACTTTTTCTTAAACAAATCCAACCAAAAGACCGTTAAAAGTAATTGATAGTATTAAGATGCCTCAGAGGGAATTCTTTGTTGGTTTATTATATGTGCAAAAATTTAACACAAATGTGTATTGTTATGTGCATGTGTTAATAAAATCTGCATTTATTTTCACAAATAACCACTATAGCAAAAGCTTTTGTGTTTATGCTCAGTCTTACAATTAGCATTTGCAATGATGCAGTGAAGTGTAGTGTTCTCCGTCTTTTCATGACTCCACAGTGAAGTAGGCGCTCATCAGAAGCATGCATACATTTGCATTCATTTGTTTTTTGTTAGCGTTTCTCATTCAGTGTGGACACTATGGCACAATGATTGTTTGAACTTGGGCAGATATACATATGGATATCACTTACTGCTGCAGAATCATCGCAGTGTTTCCTCAAACTTGCATGCGTTTACCTTTTGTCCCTAGACTTTCTAAAGCAACAATGAGATGCTCTGTCTGGGTCCTGCCCTTCCAGACATAAATGCTAACTATTAATGCTACCAGTGTAGTTAATTCTTCTTTTAGTCCTACGCAGAGAAGAAATTGAGGGTGGATTGATCTGTACAAACATGTCTGAACGGAAATGGAACTTGTTCTGTTTTCAAAAGTCAAGAGGCGGCCATGACTAATCCTATTGCTTTTGTCACCACTAACCTGTCTGTAAATAGTTTGTAGTGGATTTCTGTAGATGGACATAGGAGGTTAGAGAACGGCTTAAATAGTGTTTGTGGTTGTAGTGCAATGGTTTTTGTTTATATGGTATACATTGAAACATGGTGAAAGCAGTTGTCAATGCTTATTTATCTTAATTTTCCTATCCATCAATCAGTAAGATTAAATTTTAAGCCTGCGTAGTTTGCTGTCACAGAAACACCTGTCCAATGCCGGCTCAGAAGAGATGTTATCGCCTCTGTTGTGTGGTGTTGTTTTATTTTTCTAAAGCCTATCTACTTGTCCCATTGCCAACAGCAGAGCCTTGATGATGTGAAAGATTTGTGCTGATTCAAGGACACACGAGTGAAAAACTCAAACTGTTTGTACTGTACATAAAAGCAGCAGTCTTTTGATGTGCACAGGCTCTGGAGTGTGGGCTGGCTAAAATTAGATTGTGCCTGGCTGTCGAATACAGAACAGCTTTGTATTTATGCAAGTGCTTGAGGGGGTTTAGTTCCTTGACAGGTAGGAGGTAGAAGAAACTAACCATGATTCAACATGTTTTGGTTCACCTCTTCTTGTGTGTTTTTGTTCTTGGTTTGTTTCGATGACCCTGTGTGGACTGTGTAAACTCATAGATTACTAGTAGATCTGGATGAGTTAGGTTCTTAATTGTCTCCTGTTCACATTTAATGCTACTTTCATTATGTTGGAATTTAAATTTGAATGTTGGCATCTTCTAATGGCCAGTGTCAGTGTCAATGCCCTAATGTAAAACTAAACATGGCAAACTGAATGTTTAGTAAATAAAGGTAAAGCAGGTTAGACTGACAGAATATTGTTAAAGGCAACAGTAGATGGCTTGTTACTATTATTATTTTTTTAACCAATGAATTGAAAAACTAAGTGAGTAAATACTATTAAATCTACATAATATAGTATAGTACAATGTTTAATTATAAATACAGTTTTGGTGTAAAACATGATTTTTACATAAAAAGCTGGCTTATTTTTGGTCCAGCTAACATACTTTATCTTCTGCAAAATTCTATATCAATGCAGCATAAGACTTAATGAAGTTTATTTTAAGGCAAATTTTGTTAAACATACACTATGCAGCAACAGTTTTATAGTTTATGCAGTTTGCTACTATGTTTTGTCAGATATCAAATGGATTTATAGATGAGGGCGGGAGTAGCTCAGTGGTAGAGCGGCCGTCCTTCGACCGGCGGGTGGGTGGTTCGATCCCTGCTCGAAACATCCCAAAACATCATAACATTCCGCTCTCCCCACAGTTCATAATGTCGTTTGGTCCTTGGGCAAGACACTTAACCTAGTGGTGTTCCAGCTGTGACACTGGTAAAGCGCTTTGAGTGCCAACTAGAAGGAAAAGCGCTATATAAAAATTTTTTTAAAAATGTTGGTTTCAAGTATTGCACAATTGTAATAATCCATTTTTGCCGCCAATGAATCGGAAATTGTCTGATTGTCGAACCTAGACATAACTACACATACATGCCACAAACTGTACGTGACCCCTCACAAAACTCCTGACATATTTTAATCTACTCCTTAATCCATCTATGGCACATACACAACAAAACATAGGAAATAACCGTGGACCGAAAAGCATCTGAAACCTTGATAATGTTGCACAGAAAACGCTTGACATATGTAGTATTCTTCACCTTGAGCTACTACGTTTATAATATCATTTCTTTCCCCTTGTGTATTCCTCAGCCCCAGTCGTATGACGCAGTGGAGCCCTTGGACCTGGAGGAGTTTCTAATGTCACAGCTACACAGCGGAGACTCGGCCCTGATGCAGGAGCTCGGGGACTTTCCTGACGATGACCTGAACGTGGAGCAGGTGGAGCGGGAGTGCCGCACTGTGCGGCCCTTGGCTCCTGAGGATGGGTGAGTCTGTGCCTTCAGCCAAAGACAACACCAGTGTTTTACAGAGAATATACTACTTTTCATATGTATTAACGTGAATATTCTAGGCATATGTGAATTTACAGACATTTCAGTGTAAATATTTCTTTTAGTTTGAGGCTAAGTGCTGAGGCCTTCCTTGTCTGTACATAATATATGGATTCCCAAAGTTACATGACACACACGTGACACAGAGACAGTGCTATCTCTATTTGCAGTATTCTGTCACCATGAGTTATGCAAGTACCATCTTTAACCTTGACCATGAAGAAAAGATTAAGATAACCCGGGAATGTACATTTTTCACTTATCTAAGTATGTTAACAGTCAGTCTGTAGTAACTTAATACAATAATTCTGTATTCATTATCTTTTTTTTCCCTTCATAGAATGGAGTTGGATCCTCATGTGAGAGACTGTGTCAAGAGTTATACTCAGCCTTGGATTGTTGTGTCTAGGAGGTAAGTAATGTTTAATACAAACAAAGGTTTAGACCTTGAGATAAGATGTATTTTTAACAAATCTATTGTTTTTATTAAAGCAACAATATACAATTCTAGCCTCAAAACCATGTGATGACATCTTGAACTGAAAAAAGGGATAGGAACCCTTTGTATTTTGAAAGAGGGGTTAGTTTGATACTCCACTAAGTAACTAAGTGACAAGGCACGCTCATTTAAGAGAACATCACAACTTAAATATTCTGTATAGAACTGTCCCAGTTTCTCCCTCAGAACATGCACAGTAGACCTCGTCTTTGTAATTACAACACACAAAACAGATTTTAAAGTCTTCTGTGTTTCCCAGGAGCAACATTTCAATACCTATTTATGTCTTGAACATATAGTGAAATTAACAATAACTATAAAATACTTAAAGCCAAATGACAAAAACAAAATGTAGAACTTAGTATTTTAGAATACGAGTCTGAATGTTTTGATTCCAATTTGAAAAGTGTTGCACACATACTAGGGTCATCACAATGCTTATAATTACCCAGAAGTACTAGAAAAGATGTGTTGGAATCTGGTGGAAACCATTTCCTTAAACTTCTAGTTTTCTGCTACAAACATATGATATACCGTCTGTCTAGGAATTTGCATGAAACAGGAAGGTGTCTGCCTCACCTCTACAGATAAGTGTCGGTGCATTGTGTAAGCCTTGTGTTTTGTGTTGCTATCTGGTGATTAGAAGTGCAGGGGTGTATCAGCAGAAGCCCTGCCTGTTTTTCCTGCTGTGTCTGTCTCTGTCTGACCTTTGACTTGTCTGTGTGTTTCACTTTGTCCAGGTGCCAGGGGGATGGTTGGAGCGCATATTCAGAGCGAGTCGGTCTCCACAAACTCCTTCAGAAACAGACTTTTGAGTCAGATTTCCAGCCCGAGAATCAACTAACACCAGTAAATACAAATACACAGTTTAAAACCCATTACACACAAAGGTCACCTGATTTCTGGCCACTGCCTCCTGATTGGTTCCTTTTATGTTTTACTGAGTCAGTTGACCATTTTTATGAACAATATCTTCTGCAAGTTTATTTGAGATGAGGGTGAACACTTAGTAACATAAAATTTACACTTTTTTTAGTTTGTCACACCTAATATAATAAGGAGGTGGGGTTTATGAATTGTAAATAAAATGTTATATAAATAATGCATTACAAGATCTATCAAATAATGCGCAATGTGTGGTTTAAATCTACCCTGGGCTTTACTGTCGTTGATTCCCTTCTCAGCCTTTTAACTAGACTCATTTGCTAAGTTCCCACTGTCCTTTTGCCAGCTCTTTTGTCTCACAGTTAAATCCCCAGCCCGCTGCATTTAGCATTGCCAGCCAATCCCAGTGCTAGTCTGTACTGCTCCCAGCTCCTGGCAAACTACCCAGCCACCCCTCAAACACCAGCGCACCCCACTAGCCCCCTCCTGTCACCCCATTCTTGCCAGTTCTGGTTAATCACCCAAACCAAAAGGCCTTGTTAGAGCCTGGGGCTTCCCATGATCTGCATGCCAGCCGCCGAGTGACAGAGGGAGAAAGAAGAGTACTGTTCAGATCTTAATAGCTCCCTTCTTTCGCTCAAGCTGCTTTAGCCAGAGCCCTGGGGATCATTGTGCGATGGTCGTCATATGGGTGACGTTTCTCCAGCGCTGGTGCTCCGTCAGTCCTTGCCTGTGGTGTTAGAGCAGACTGATAGTTGATGGGAGTGAAAGAGACAAAGGGGAAAGATGGACTCTTCAAATGAAGATTTGTTATGACATCAAAAGACAGTGTGACTCTGGGTAAATAACTTTGCATTAGAAGCAGTTTAATTGAAGAAAACATGCAATAGGGTTGTTTCCTTTGGGAGGATGAAATGACTTGAAAGTTTTTGAGTCACATTAAAGAAATACAGTGCTAGACTTAATTTAGTCACTGGCTTTTTTACTTGGTCGAAGGCTCTGATTCTGGCACATTATTTATATCATCACATTATTGCGTCTGAAGCAGGCTTTGTGATATGATTGCACATATTGAAAATGCTGCAACAGTAAATTTACATCAAATTGTTTACACTTTTATATTATTACTATAAAAATGTTTATATTATTTAAAAACTACTACAACTACTACCACCTACTACTACAACACATGGCCAGTTAGTCGCAGGGTTTGACACTTAGACAGACGGGGCCAGACAACCTGTAACCCACGGTAACAGGTGAAGACATGACCGATCGAGAACTGCAAGAATTTTACCAAAATCAATGATATTTATTTCTCAGCTTTTGAAGCAAATAAAGTGGGTCTCATATGTCACAAGAGAAATATTTAGTCTAACTGTAGAGTTTATGAGTTACTGAGTCTCATTTTATTTAAATAACTTGCTGGAAGTTTCTCTGACCATAATTTGTTGCATTTGTCCTGAGCCTGATATTCTATTGTAGCTGTAGGCCTGAAGTCATCTCCGTTCTCTTCAATGGTTTCATTTGGTCTGGGAAGCCATGGGCCTGCTGGGAGAGCTCTGATTACACAACCTGGTCAGCTAATGTAAAATCCATCAATATAACTAGTGACATGTAACGCATACCATTTTATGATTAAGTCACATGTAATGGTCTTATTTTCTGTCCAAGTAATAAAATACAGTAATGAAACTCTCGAAAGACACATGGAAGAGGTTTGAATTCTACAAAATGAGACAAAAATGTATAAAACGCTTCTCGGAGCATATCAGATTGCTAATTACCCTCAAAGAAATGCTCATTACCTTAATTTGTACTGATCTCCACTCATGATCAAGACTCAAGAGACTGTATGTGTCTTCAGGCCAAAACAGAAACCGTCTAGACTCTTCTAATGCCTATTGGGTGTTTATGTCTGATAACAGCGTATGAAAGCCAAGTTAAAATGCTTAAAACATGGAGGTATTGGCGGAAATGTATTAATATAGAAGAAAACAGGATGAATCTGAGTGGTTAGCACATTAAAATGGGACCAGATTATTTCATGATGGAATTGCAGGATGTTGCCAATTATGCTCCATAGTAGCCTTTAGTCTACTCCCTGTATATGTTCTGCCTGATATGCTTTTTTGTTTTCCTCCTTCCGTTTCACCCACACATATACTTTCTTCCTCTATTGTTTAGTTAGTCCATCCCCCTCTGCCGCATGTAACCAACCCTTTCTTCTGTCTCTGCACCAGGTCAAGCCTCCACCTCTGGCCAGGCTGAGTGATGACTGCGGCCGCACCCTGACCTCCTCTGACTTCAACCTCCACTGTTTGACTGCCGACAAGAGAGTGGAGGGCCTGCTGGCGTTCAGCAGCCATGAGGATCTGGACAGATCTAACCAAGAGGCAAGGCATGGGAGGAGGCATCCTGAGCTGTTTGCACTGTGTTCTCCGGCAGATGAGGTAAACCTAATAATATGTAACAAAACACAGACGGACCATTCCATGTTTCTTATTGTGTCCATAGTTTACGGTCCTCCTGTGTCCTGGCAAATCTGCATAAGTAAAAAAGTAAATAACAGGTTTTCAAAAATCTTACTGAACTAGTCTCTTTTGTAAGAAACATGACAATTTCTTTACTTTTGTACCATTTGAGGGAAAGCCTATAGTCAAGAAAGTTACTCTGTTAAGCTTTATAAATTATATAACCAAGTATTTTTATTTGGTTTCCGTGTTATTAAAGTTACTGCATTGTGGGTTTGTATAGCATTATATTAAGTATATTTGGTCATGTTTATATTGCTTTTACGAGACTTTTCATGAACTCATAAACAAGATCCATTCATCCACATTGATTTTATAGACACAAGATATTGTCACAAGTTTTGTAACCAGACGTTAGTTAATAGTAATTTTACAGTGGAGAATTTACTTTAATAAAAAAAACATTTAATACAACATTTTTTTTTTTTTACATTTGAATATTTTTTATGGAAAAGTTACCGTTACTCAAGTAAGACTTTAAAATGTGTTAATTAGTAAGAATAATTATTTCTGGTGGCAAAGTGTTGAGTTTTTTTCCCGTGTTCAGGGTCTGTGTGACTTTCATCACTCGTGTTGAAAAGTAGCAGTAGTGGTGTAGTACTGGTATTTATTTCTTGCTATATGTCCAGTAAATTTTGTATATTGGTATTTTCACAAAATAATTTTTTACTTGGTATCATAAAGTACTAATTCTGATAACCACTTACCTCTGATCATATTGTCTTGGAACATGCTCACAAAAGTACATTAACAGTTTATAATTCATGTGAATGCAACTTTACAATATTTTGTGTAGTAGAAGAACTCTAAATGTTTTCTAACAGTCTTTTTCCTCTGCTTTGTTGCTCCAGGAAGATGCCGTGGAGATTAGACCCATCCCTGACTGTCCCAAAGAACACACCGGGGAGCGCATCCTGATCCGCTGCCAGGCCATCAAGTACATGCCATAAATTTATATAATCCCTGTAGGAGGTTCGATAATTGTCCTCTGTTTCTGCCCTTAGTTGGACAAAAGACCCAATAGTCAGTGTTAAATAGGATGGATTGTAAGGGCCCATGTGTTATTAAACTCTTATTTAGGATTCAACATACTGCACATTCTTGTAAGAAGGAACTGCTTCAAAAGGCAGATGTAAGGGGCAGATGAGTGTGGGAGGGTGGAGCGCTCCTCTCCAGAAAATCACTATCCCTCCCTCTCTCTGTGGGATTTGTCTTTGTGTGTTTTTTTTTTTTTTCGGCCTTACACATGCAGATAGCAATTTTTGCCTTTCAATCTTCATCTCACTGGCCTTAAAAAAACTGCCAAATACTTGTATTGACCCTAGAGCTTGCTCTGGTTTTGGCAACTGCATCCCCTTTTCTTTAAATTCCAACATATAATTACTCTCTGTAGTTCGCTTTCTGCTTCCCACACAGCAATAATATACAGAAATAAAATGCAGAGTTGAATTATATCTGACAAGCGTGCGAACAACAGCTTGCTTTATTATGTGTTTAACTTTGTTTTCACTTTTGTTTGTTTAGGTTTGAAATTGACATTGAGCCACTATTTGCCACCATGGCCTTGTACGACCTCAAAGAAAAGAAGAAGGTAAGCATTTCAAAAAGGAGAAAATATTGACAGAAGAATGATTTTAATGGCATGGCTTACTAGGTTTATATAAAAGTATGTTATTTTCATTATCCCCTGTGGCTATTGGGAGGTCTCATGCTTTATTTTGGATGTCTCTGATAGTGAAGGATCAGCTTAATCTACACGGTTTTAGCACTCATCATCCTCGCATATTAATGCCTCTGGGGGGTCCTCGTGTTTTGTTTGTAACACGCCTAATGCTGTGCGGAGTTTTCACTCAACTACATGACTGTGCTTGGACGTTTGCGTGTTTTTTACAGATTTAGACAGCTGGGGACTTTTAGAGTGGAGGGTCTAGAAGGATTTAGTTTGTATTTATGCACTCAGGATCTCACAGAAGAGGCAGGGGTTTGGCCACTGACCTTACCCCTCTTTAGCCCAGCTGTGTTGTGTCTTACATTACTCTCTAATGTGGTCCACTCGGTAAGATAGGACAATTAAATCTCCCATTATCCAAGCTCACATACTGCCCTTCTTTGCCTTTATTTGCCTATTTATTTTATTGAATCTCTGGTGTTGCATGTATTCCCTCCTTAAGCCAATACAACTTAGTTCTTGTTATAGAAACTAAGAAAATAAGTACTTTTTTGTGTGGGTTACTTTGAGGAACGGCCAAGCTTGTTTAGTCAGTTAGATTTAATTAAAGTGGAACAAAAGGCATTTGCCACTGACCCATTTTCTGCATGTTTCTCTTCTTCCAATGTCTCTTCAATCTCTTAAGGCCTTAAACGTAAACCTAAATGTCTTCCAGCTGTATCTAACCTACTAATATCCATTCTGATGTCGTTTTGTCTCAGAAAACTGATGGATTGTTTGTTTTAGGTTTACATCTGTAAAATCAGGAGCAGATGTTCAAATAATTCCATATAATACTTTGTTATAGTCATGTCGCTCTTGTCCATAAGCCAAGGTGCAGAAACTAGTCTTGACCCAACAAGTGGCCTCCTATAACCATGACTTCAGATTTGTGGATGAAAAACACAAATGCTATTAGTCTTCTGCTTTCATTTATTTTTCTTCCCCAAGAGCTTTGACAAGCCTAGATTTGCCGGCCTGTGTCTGCAGACTCTGGGATCACAGTTTGTGATCAGCACATTTATCTGGAGTTAACAGTAAAATCATTTCTCCTCGTCTCTTAGTTTGTCTCTCTTCTTGTCTCTCTTGCTTGAGGGACATATTTTTGTGTTAGAAGGTTGTTCAGAAAGACCTATTGGACAGTTTCTGGCATGCATTTTTGATGACGCAGCTGTGACTCATTCATGCAGTCATGAATGTCTGTTTTAAATGAGCCTTGTGTTGATGTCAATAGGGTCACTGCTGTTTTTACTGAACATTTTTGGTTTATCTTGCCCATCCAAACTAACTGTTTGAATCTTGTCTAAAGTGCGTAATCTGATGACATTTCCTGGCTATGTGGTTTCCAGTTAACATATTGAACAGGGCTAGCCTGCTTAGAGATTTTGTTATGGTGTGGTCTGTGTAATAGGATGACAGGATGACAGAGAGTGGTTAATTGATTTTAACTGAAAAAGATCACATGACATGCACTAAGCCAGGCCAGGACATATGGCTCTGTTACTAGCCCCATGTCATGAAGGGATATGTAAACTGAGATAATTTATATCCGGCTGTATTTTGTATTCAATCCTATTTCATCTGATAGAATTAACTTTTCCATATGCATTTCATTTGACAAACATGATCTTTTTTCAAGCAATTATCTCCATTAATGTGTCTTTCTTCAGATTTCCGAAAACTTCTATTGTGACCTAAACTCAGAGCAGTTTCGAAACTTTCTGAAAATCCACACCCCTCATGTGGATCACTCCAGCCTGTCCAGATCAGCCATTTTCTCCATCACCTATCCTTCTCCAGACATCTACCTGGTCATAAAGGTAATGAAGCACCATTACCATAGATCACTAGTGTTACTGTATTTATTCACGGCTTATAGACTTCCTATTTGTGTTTTAGCTTGAAAAGGTTCTTCAGCAGGGAGAGATCACTGAATGTGCCGACCCTTACATGACCTTCAGGGAATGTGACTCAACAAAGGTAATGTTTGGTTACATCTTATTGATCACTTTCTATACATTATAGAAAAATACTTTGACCGGGGCTGTCTATTTTAAAACATGTTGATTTTGCGGTTGTGGTCAGAATAAGGACAAGCTGGACAAGTTGCGGGGACAAGCTGAGACTTTCTGCTACAGACTGGGTCGCTATCGTATGCCCTTTGCTTGGGCCACTGTTAATATCATGGAAGTCATCAACACTGCTGCTGTAGACATGACTGACTCAGACAGCTTAAAAGGAGGTATGTTTCTTTTTATGCAGTGATCATTAGTCTTAAACTACTTTGTCTATAATTCTGTTTTGATTTTGATGTATTTCAAGGTAAATCCAGCAGCATGGACCGCAGAGCACAGATTTCCAGGAGAAACTCTGAACGCTACGGCACAATGGACGATCAGATTTGTATTTCTGTCTTCAAACCTGCAACTATCACTATCAGCACCATCTTCAAACAGGTTCGACAAGCACCAGTACAAAAGACATATCAGGACGTTTGTCACATATTTTCTTTATATTAACAGATATGTCCTTTCTTTTGTCTCAGGAGGGTGATCGTTTGAGTGATGAAGACTTATTGAAGTTTCTTTATGATATTAAAAAAACCTCCACACCACAGAGGAGGATAAAGACCATCCCAGGTTTAAATTTTTGTTTTATTATCTGCGTCATAGTTAATGGCTGTCCATATGTTACATACAGTGGCTGATATTTGAATGAACTTCTTCCAGGTGCCATTAAACTGGACATGTCCCCAATTCACGACACACCTCAGGCCTCTTTGTCCACTGAGCTCATCCCTCTCGTACCCGTGGCTGAAAAAAACATTCGTCCAATTAAAGAAGTTTTAGAGTTTCCGTCCAGTGAGGTCTATGTCCCTCACAATATTTACAGGTTAGTAACAGAATTATATCACTTGAAATCTTTGTTTTCTTTGTAAATAAATGCTTTAAAAGATAAATGGTTTGCTTGAGGTTTTAACAGGTCTATTTGCCTTCTAGTACAGTTTATGTCACACAAGCAAAGAGGCGACAAAACATGTAGCAGTCGTTACTCAAGAGCTTTGTCATTCCCATTGTAGTGTCTATTTTTAGCTGTTTTCTATGACCATGTTCTGGTCCAGCTGTAGAAGCACACCTTGAAAATCACGTACTTTACTCAAAACGAAAGTTACGTATGTAACTACGGTTCTATGAATCCCGGATGACCGCCAGGGGCGGTGCATTAAGCACTGAATGATCATCTTTGCGCATGCGCAGGTCGAGAATTTAATATCAACAAAGTCACTTGTGACCTCCCGGTGACCCACGTGGGGCTATTTAGTCACGTGATACCGGGAGCTCAGTCCCTTTACCTTCTCGCAAGTACGAGGATTCCGAGGGACTGACTGCCCTGGCGGTCATCCGGGATTCATAGAACCGTAGTTACATACGTAACTTTCGTTCTATTTCATCCCTACTGACCGCCAGGGGCGGTGCATTAAGCACTGGATGACGTATACCAGCAAGGTCACGAGGAATCCGCAGACCCTAATTCAGCATACCTTAATAGGACGTAGTAGTGTCCTGCCGCAGAACTCCCTCCAGTGGATGGGGGGCGGCTACGTTCAGTCTGTAAAATCTGGTGAACGTATGCGGAGTAGCCCATTGTCAGATCCACTCCGTGTCTCTCAGGGATCCACTCCACTTTCCTTCTCTCTCCTTCATCTCATCACTGCCACCTGTCCCAAGCACCTGTAGCCTATTACCATCAGTGAGGTATTTAAACCTCTCCTGTCCACCTCTTCCCTGCCAGATCGTTCAGCATACTTTGTGTGAATGTTTCCAGTGTTTGTTCCAGCTCTTGTCTCAGTCCTCTCTCCAGTCTTCACTCCAAGTCTCAGGTTTGGACTTCATTCTCAGCCCAGCTTCCCAGCTTGGTTCCAGTCACCGGCTCGGCTCCAGGCTTGGCGCAGCCCACGGCTCACTCCAACTCTCAGCCCAGCTACCCAGCTTGGCCCCAGTCACCGACTCGGCTCCAGGCTTCGGCGCAGCTCCACGGCTCACTCCAACTCTCAGCCCAGCTCTCCAGCTTGGTCTTCAGTCACCGGTTCGGCTCCAGGCTTGGCGCAGCTCACGGCTCACTCCAACGCTCAGCTCAGCTCTCCAGCTTGATCTCCAGTCACCGACTCGGCTCCAGGCCGGCGCAGCTCCACGGCTCACTCCAACTCTCAGCCCAGCTCTCCAGCTTGATCTCCAGTCACCGACTCGGCTCCAGGCTTCGGCGCAGCTCCACGGCTCACTCCAACGCTCAGCCCAGCTCTCCAGCTTGGTCTCCAGTCACCGGTTCGGCACCAGGTCTCGGTTCAGCTTCACGGTTCAACTCCAACTCTCAGCCTGTCTCTCCAGCTTCCTATCACTATCTGTACTTTAATAAAGTATCACTTACCCTCACTGTCTTGTGCGCACTTGAGTCCTCATTCCCACATTACAGAACGATCTGGCCAAGATGGACTCAGCCAAAGCAGAGAAAGTAATAGATCGATTTACCCTCATTGAAGAAACTCTCCAGCATCATGAAGCCCAAATGAACACTATTTCCGCCGGGTTCCAGCGGATTGTGTCTCAACAGGAGGACGCATTCCAGGCCATGTCAAATCAGATCCATCTCCTGACTTCTCAGCTATCGAGTATTCCGAAGACCACAGAGAGTCGGGTCTCCGTTCCACCTTCAGATCCTGTTTCCCCGGTGGTTCAACCGATTCGGTCCAGGAGCCTCGGGTCGGGATTCCAGACGTTACTCGGAGAGGCAGGTGGTTGTAATCCCTTTCTGGTTAACTGTTCAATTCTGTTTGCTCTGCAACCCCACACATTTGCCACAGAAAAAGCCAAGGTGGCATTTGTCATTAATCATCTTACGGGGCGCGCACGTCTCTGGGGAACCGCAGAGTGGGAGAGAGGTACTCCAGCTTGCTCTAGTTTCCAATCCTTATCTACTGAACTCCGGAAGGTGTTTGGCGCTGAGGATCAGGAGGCGCGGCCAGGGGCCTTTTCAACTAAAACAGGGATCTCGTTCAGTGGCGGATTATTCCATTGACTTTCGGACGCTTGCTCGGCAGAGTGGATTTAACGCTCCTGCACAGCACCAGGCTTTCCTTCTCGGGTTGGCGAGCACATGAAAGATGAGCTGGCCTCTCGGAGCTTCCAGAAAACTTGGATGATTTAATCCGTATGTCAATCCGGGTTGATCAGAGGGTCCGAGCTCGTCGAGGAGCGGGCTACCGGAGTTCTCTTTATCTTCCTCTTGACTCCCAGCGACCACAGCTCTCTGTATCCACAACAGATTTCAGTTCCACAACAGATTCCAGTGAACCCATGCAAATTGGCGCTCTCATCTCACTCCTGAGGAGAAGCTACGGCGTCGAAGGAGGAACCTTTGTATGAATTGTGGGGCCCGGGCCATGTTGCATTGGTCTGTCCGTTAAAAGGACAGGCTCAGCAGTAGATGGAGGAGTACTGTTGAGTCTTACAGAGGGTCTCCTCCATCAATCGCCCGCTTGTCCATGTCCAGCTGCTGCTTCCTGGGGCCCACAGACTTTAACTACATTCATTGACTCTGGGGCAGACGGCAGTTTTATGGGCGAGACCTTGGCACTTCAGTTGGGGTTGTCACGAGTTCCCCTACCCAAACCAGTTCCTGCACGGGCCCTGGATGGACACCTCCTGGGTACCGTGACCCACGGACCAGTCCGTGACTCTATTGATCTCTGGGAACCATCAAGAAAGCGCTCGGATTTTTCCTAATTCAGTCTTGGAGATTCCATTAATTTTGGGCTACCCCTGGTTGCGACGCCATAATCCTCACATTGATTGGGACACTGGGGCAATACTGGGGTGGAGTCATTCTTGTCACTCTGTTTGTCTTCAGTCAGCGGGATTACCCAACCCACTACCTGGTACACCTGTATCCTCTCTGCCGCCAACGTTCCCAGGGAGTACCAGGATTATAAGGAGGTCTTTAATAAGGCCAAAGCCACAGCCTTACCCCGCATCGGCCATATGACTGTGCTATTGACTTGCTTCCTGGCACCTCACCTCCTAGAGGCCGACTATATTCATTGTCCGCTCCTGAAAGAGGCCATGGATCTTTACATCAAAGATGCGTTAGCAGCCGGAATAATAAGACCTTCTTCATCACCAGCGGGGGCGGGGTTTTTCTTTGTGGGGAAGAAAGACAAGACTCTCCGACCCTGCATTGATTACCGTGGACTTAATGAGATTACCATAAAGAACAGGTATCCGCTTCCCTTCTGGCCTCCGCCTTTGAACTCCTGGAGGGGGCAACGGTGTTTTCCAAATTGGATCTTCGCAATGCATACCACCTGGTTCGTATCCGAGAGGGGGACGAATGGAAGACAGCATTTAACACCTCGTCAGGCCATTATGAATATCTGGTGATGCCCTTTGGACTGACTAATGCTCCGCTGTTTTCCAGAACCTGGTTAATGATGTGTTGCGGGACATGCTCGACAAGTTCGTATTTGTCTATCTGGATGATATCCTTATCTTTTCCAAGAATCACAAGGAGCATGTTCATCATGTCCAGTCAGTCCTTCAACGCCTGCTGGAGAATTCGCTTTTGTCAAGGCTGAGAAATCACGAATTTCACGCACCAGCGTCTCTTTCTGGGTTACATTGTCGCCCAGGGTAAGATTCAGATGGACCCTTCCAAGGTGTCGGCAGTATTGGATTGGCCATCTCCGTGCAGTCAAGCAACTGCAACGCTTCTTGGGGTTTGCCAACTTCTATAGGCGTTTCATCCGTGGCTATAGTACCTTGGCGGCTCCTATGACAGCACTTACCTCATCTAAGGTTCCGTTCATCTGGTCCAGCGAAGCCGATTCAGCATTCGGGACCTGAAGCTTCGTTTTCTTCAGCTCCAGTGCTTATCATCCCAAACTCTGGTAGCCAGTTTGTCGTAGAGGTGGATGCTTCCGGCGTGGGAATAGGCGCAGTTCTGTCCCAACGTTCCACTTCAGACCAGAAATTACACCCGTGTGCCTATTTGTCTCTGCCGCCTGTCTCCGCTGAACAGAACTACGACATAGGTAATAGGGAGCTGCTGGCGGTTAAGCTAGCCTTGGAGGAATGGCGGCACTGGCTGGAGGGAGCCGAACAACCTTTTCTTGTGTGGACTGACCACAAGAATTTGGAATATATCCAGTCAGCCAAACGCTTGACATCGTCAAGCTCGTTGGTCATTGTTCTTTACTCGATTTAATTTTGTTTTGTCATTCCGACCAGGGTCCCGGAATCAGAAACCTGATGCCCTTTCTCGGCAATTCCAGAAGGAGGAGACCTCTTCTGAGGTGACCTCCATCTTACCTCCATCCCAGCTGGTAGCAGCCGTCACCTGGCCCATTGAAGAGCGCGTTAAAACAGCCTTGAACACCATTACTGTCCCCAGTTCCTGTCCAGAGGAAAACTATTTGTTCCTGCGGGTCTGCGGTCGGAGGTTCTTCAGTGGGTCCATTCGTCTCGCTTGCCACCCGGGATACGGCGGACACTCTCTTTTCTCCGGCGATTCTGGTGGCCTAAGGAGGAAGAGGATGTTCGGCGTTTGTCACGGCATGTCCTGTCTGCAGCCAGCAGAAGCCCTCTCATCATGCTCCATCTGGGCTTCTTGGCCACTTCCGGTTCCCACGACCCTGGTCTCATATGTCCCTGGATTTCGTTACGGTCTTCCGAATCTAATGGCAACACGGTGATCCTTTCCATCATTGACCGTTTCTCAAAGATGGCTCACCTCATAGCTCTGCCTAAATTGCCCTCAGCAAAAGAGACGGCAGAACTGGTACTCCAGAATGTCTTCGGATCCATGGACTACCAATGGACATTGTGTCTGACCGGGACCCCAGTTTACGTCTACAGTTTGGCGGGAGTTTTGCTCTCTTTTAGGGGCTACAGTCAGTTTGTCCTCTGGATTTCACCCGCAGTCCAATGGACAGACGGAACGGTTGAACCAGGAGATGGAGTCGGCCTTGAGGTGTGTGGCTGGACAAACACCATCTTCCTGGGCCTCTCAGCTGTTGTGGGTGGAGTACGCCCACAACTCCTTGACGAGCTCGGCTACTGGAATATCTCCTTTCCAGTGCGTCTCGGGTTCCAGCCACCACTATTCCCTGCCCAGGAGAGGAGGCTAATGTCCCGTCTGTCCAAGCCCTCATCCGACGTTGCAGAGGGACATGGAACAGGGCTCGTGCGGCTCTCCTGCGAGCTTCCACCCAGTATTCGACAGCGGCCAATCGCCACATAAGCAGAGTCCCCAGTACAAGGTAGGGGACCGGGTGTAGCTCTCCACCAGAGACATTCCTCTCCGAGTGGAGTCGAAGAAATTGGCTCCACGATTCATTGGTCCCTTCACTATAGTGAGGATCATCAACCCGGTGGCGGTAAGGTTGAAGCTTCCTCGGTCTATGCGGATTCACCCAACCTTTCATGTTTCCAGGATCAAGCCCCTTGGAGAGTCCTCTGGTTCCCGCCACCAGGCCCCGCCTCCCGCCCAGCTCGTCGGAGGTGCTCCAGCATATTCGGTCGGCGGCTCCTTAGATCTAGGCGTCATGGTCGAGGCATTCAGTACCTGGTAGACTGGGAGGGTATGGCCCAGAAGAAGCGTTCTTGGTTCCTGCACGCCATTCTCGATCCACAGTTAATTAGGGACTTCCATTCTTCACACCCGGGCAGTCAGTTGGGCGTCCGGTGCCGTTCCTTGAGGAGGGGTTCTGTCAGATCCACTCCGTGTCTCTCAGGGATCCACTCCACTTTCCTTCTCTCTCCTTCATCTCATCACTGCCACCTGTCCCAAGCACCTGTAGCCTATTACCATCAGTGAGGTATTTAAACCTCTCCTGTCCACCTCTTCCCTGCCAGATCGTTCAGCATACTTTGTGTGAATGTTTCCAGTGTTTGTTCCAGCTCTTGTCTCAGTCCTCTCTCCAGTCTTCACTCCAAGTCTCAGGTTTGGACTTCATTCTCAGCCCAGCTTCCCAGCTTGGTTCCAGTCACCGGCTCGGCTCCAGGCTTGGCGCAGCCCCACGGCTCACTCCAACTCTCAGCCCAGCTACCCAGCTTGGCCCCAGTCACCGACTGGCTCCAGGCTTGGCGCAGCTCCACGGCTCACTCCAACTCTCAGCCCAGCTCTCCAGCTTGGTCTTCAGTCACCGGTTCGGCTCCAGGCTTGGCGCAGCTCACGGCTCACTCCAACGCTCAGCTCAGCTCTCCAGCTTGATCTCCAGTCACCGACTCGGCTCCAGGCTTCGGCGCAGCTCCACGGCTCACTCCAACTCTCAGCCCAGCTCCAGCTTGATCTCCAGTCACCGACTCGGCTCCAGGCTTGGCGCAGCTCACGGCTCACTCCAACGCTCAGCCCAGCTCTCCAGCTTGGTCTCCAGTCACCGGTTCGGCACCAGGTCTCGGTTCAGCTTCACGGTTCAACTCCAACTCTCAGCCTGTCTCTCCAGCTTCCTATCACTATCTGTACTTTAATAAAGTATCACTTACCCTCACTGTCTTGTGCGCACTTGAGTCCTCATTCCCACATTACACCCATGACGCCGCAGCACAGATCACCTCCAAAGGCACTCCAGTCCTTGCCGCCCAGGAAGTGGTAATGCCCCTTGTAGAGTGACACCTCACTCCCACCGGTGGTGGTTGGCCCCGGGCATTGTATGCCTGGGTAATGGTACTCACTACCCATTGCGCCAGGCGTTGTTTAGACAGTGCCTGGCCCTTACGTGGGCCAGCATAACAGACAAACAGCCGGTCTGTTTTGCGCATTGCAGCGGTTGCTTTTATATACACATCTAGTGCCCGGACGGGGCATAGATGCTCACCCACTTCTCCTGTATCAAAGCGGGCCAGCTGCAGCGGCTGAATACCCGTCGTCCCGGACATCACCTTGGGAACAAAGGAGACATCCGGCCAAAGAGAGACCCCTGACCTGTCTGGATTCCACCGACAGCAGGACTCATGCACCGACAGCGCCTGTAGTTCTCCAACACGTTTGGCAGAAACCATTGCCAATAAAAATGCCGCCTTCATAGACACCCATTTAATGCCTACCTCCGTCAAAGGTTCAAACGGCGGTGACTTCAGGGCATCAGGACTATGGTCAAGTCCCATGAAGGTACCACTGGCCGTGTAGGTGGATGCAATCGCGGCGCCCTTCAAAAATAAGGCAACATGCCTATTACTTCCGACCGTCCTGCCATCGACTTCCACATGTCGACAGAGATTGCTGCCACATAAACCTTCAGGGTGAGCGGTGACCGTCCTGATTTAGGAGTCCTTGTAAAAACAATAGAATGGATGACATGGGACAGTCTACTGGATCCTGTCCCCTGTCACGACACCACCTCTCAAACAATTTCCATCGATTGTCATATAACAATCGTGTGGAGGTGCCAGCGTTCCTTATGGTATGCTCAACCTCCCTGCCAAACTGAGAGGAGCTCGATCCCGGCCCTGTAGCGGCCAGACCCATAGCTGGAGGCGATCGGGATAGGGATGTAATATTTGTCCCCATCTGTGACAAGAGATCTGACCTGGTGGGGAGGCGCATAGGGGAGCCGCAGAGCCTGTGCAGCATTGGAAACCACGTCCTCGCCGGCCAGTAAGGGGCCACCAGGAGGAGTCTGTGTCCCTCCTGAAGGACTCTGCGGAGTGTGTGGTCTATTAGAGGAGCGGAGGAAATGCGTGCAGGAGCACCTTCGACCAGTCGTGCGCCAGCGCATCCAGGCCTAACGGACTGGTGCTGTCTGTTAAGGAGAACCACAGGGGACAATGGGTAGCCTCCCTCGAAGCAAACAGGTCCACCTTTGCCCTGCCAAAGTCCCCAGATGTGCTCCACCACCTCTGGGTGAAGTTTCCATTCCCCCGGTAACACTTTCTGCCGGGACAGACAGTCCGCCACTCTGTTCCGCACCCCGGGAACATGGGCTGCCCTTAGGCTGGGAAAATGGAGTCTCGCCCGTCAGGAGGCGTCAGTTTCTTGTGTCCAGTCTCTCTGAGTGTACTCCGCCCATGTGGTTCACATAGTAGACTACCGACCTGTTGTCGGAACGAATATGTATGTGCCTGCCTCGCAGGCACGTGAGGAAATGGCGCAGGGCCAGATGTACGGCCATTAATTCCAGAACATTTATGTGCTCTGTGCAAACGTGTCGGGCCACTCCCTGGGCCATGCGGCCCTGCCACATCGCACCCCAACCCGTGGAGGAGGCATCCGTAATACAACCTCTCTCCGTGCAGAGAGCCCAAGGGAACGCCTTGTGTAATCCAACTCCTGTCCCTCCACCGAGACAGGGAGTCGAGACACTGGGGTGACACGAGTATCCTTTTGTGCCTGTGCACGCATACCTTGTCGGGTCTAAGCGTAGACTGTTCAGCCAGATCTGCATTGGGCGCAACCAGAGCAGTCCCAGAGGCACCACATTGGAGGCAGCTGTCAACATGCCCAGAAGTCGGAGATACCAGACAAAGGGCAGTGCCCTGCCCTTTGAAAAACAGATAGCATGGTTATGATGCTGTCGATCCGCTGAGTAGAGGGACAAGCTTTCATTGAGAGTGTATTTAGACTGACCCCAAGAAAAACTGTATGCTGTGTCGGCACCAATCTGCTCTTTCAAGTTCACTCTCAGTCCCAAGCGGTCTATATGCTCGAGAACAACCCTTGTGTCTCGAATGGCCTGTTTGCGGGTCGGTGCACATATGAGCCAGTCGTCGAGGTATGGCAGAATCTTGATACCCGCACCTGTAGAGGGGACAGCGCTGCTGCCACTACTCGAGTAAATACCCTCGGAGACAGGGACAACCCGAAGGGAAGGACCCGGAACTGGAAGTGATTTCCTTGAAAAGCAAATCGCAGGAACCTCCAGTGAGGTTCTGCAATAGGGACGTGGAAGTACGCATCCTTCAGGTCGATTGTGGTACACCAGTCGCCCTGGGAGAGTGCCTGGAGCATTTCTCCAGTGCGTAACATGCGGAATGGTATTGTCCTTAAAAACACATTCAGACCTCAGAGGTCGAGGACAGGACGTGGTCGCCTGTCTTTTTGGCACTAGAAAATATCTCGAATAAAACCCCCGGATCCAGCCGGGGTCTACAGGAACTATCGCCCCTTGGCCAGCAGGGTGGCGATCTCCTTGTTGGCGTATTGGCTCTTGCCGGGTCTTGGATGACAGTCATCCTGACCTGGCCAGAAACTGGGGGCCGGCGTCGGAATTGTAGTCGATATCCCCTTGACAAGGTGGTCAGCACCCAAATGTCGGGGCTGTGAGCGGCCCAATAAGAGAGCTGCTCGGGTAAACCGACCGACCGGCTCCCCAATCTCACCTTCGCCCCCTCTGGCCTTTTGAGGGCCTGGGGTTGCCGACTAGGTTGTGTAGGCCGGGAAAACGCCCTAAACCCTGTCCGATCACCCGGAAATTGGCCAGATCTTGTATTTGGTCTCCGGGGCACCGCAAAAGAGCCTGGATTGGTAAACCCAGGCCGGAAGGATCTAGCAGGAGGGCCGTCCGCAGCTTGAGCCATTGTTCGCCTGTGAAGGCCAGCTAGCTGTTGTCGCGTCTCAGACGCCCTGGCCGTGCGCTGTAGGGCCTCAATTGCGGCTGTACCAAAGAGCTCACCTGGGGCCACCGGTAAGCCCCGTAGGGTCCTTCTGCAGGTCTCCGTTAGTGGCGATTGCCAGCCAGACCTGCCGACGAGCCTGCGTCAACAGCGACATCATACGCCCTAGCTCTCTAGACATGAAAGCGAAGGTCTGCAGAGACGTGTCCATTAATGCTTGGGTCGGTCCATCGACTCCTGTGGCCTCCAGCGAAGCCGCAAGGCCCAGCAGTAAATGGGACAGGGAATTCCCCATCCGTCCCATCGTGCCCCGCATCATAGGCTCTACACAGAAAGTCATCCGTGACCCGACACTGCGGTCGTGGGCACCTGGCATTCGGTCGCATGGCTTCGTCCGGTGCCACAATTAGAGAGGCTACCGCCGGCTCCACCGACGGCATATGACCCAGCCCAAATTTGGGGCATCCTGCATCGGCGAAGCGGCGCTCTAGCATCGGACGTAGGCCTTGAAAATGCCTTAACGTCCGCCCAGCACGCATGGAGCTCTTTAACGTACTCAGCCGAGGGGGGCACCAGAAAAGAGGTAGCCGCATCCTGCCTTCGGAAAAATGCGCTGGATGCCACTGGTCGTGGTGGTGGTTCATCCAGCTGTAGCCGAGCGAGGGCCATCCTAATGGCTGAGACGGCCGAGTTGTCCGCACCCTCTAGAGTACCTGTAGAGGCATGGGACCCGGTTTCAGACGCTTCAGGGCTCGTATCTTGAGTCTCCTGGAAGAACGTGCCTGACGCCGCCACCGAAATGGCATCATCCTCACAAGGAGAGGCTACGTCCTGCATATGTGCCGCCGCCTCAGGACTTCTCCAGCCCGAAATGACTGGAGAATGGCTTTCATTTCGGCCAACTCTGAAGAAAGACTGTCCACCTTCTTGGACAGTTCCCCCTTCAGCGTTTCTTGGAACAGGAGGCGCAGCCCTAGCAGCTGGGCGCTTCAGCCGTGTACCCTGTCCAGCTGGTAACTGAGTAGGCTGTAATTCTGTTGAATAAGCAAAGGCTGTTCCACAGTGGTCAGCCTAGCCACCCGTACAGACCGGGCATAATGCTGCAGTTTATGCGCGTCATCTGTGAGACCCTCCTTGAGATGACCAACTCCCAAGCAGGAGGGACAGAGATCGTGGCCATCATCAGGCTGGAGGGGGGCTAAACATGCCCTACAACATAGTGACTCCAGCATGACCGTCAATACTACAAGTCTTCTTCAAGGGAGATCAGGTCGAGCAAGAACCGCCACTGGTGACCCCCAGTAATTACAATTACCCCTGCGAATCACCTTGAGCTGAAAACGCTACTAGTGATTCCACCGCGGGATGCTACGTGGAACCGGTTACCCCGTTCCAAATATGCAATTCAAATACACTTGTACTTAAGCCGAACCCAGCCGCAGTTAACAGTGTACAGCTCAGTAGACCACGGAAAGCAAACCAGCTCAGCCGAACACGGCGGCCAGTCACCAAATATAACTAGCTTAGCCGAACACGGAAAGCAAATTTATGTACTTGGCTTCAGCCGAACAACGGCGGCCAGTCACAATATATATAAAGCTTAACCGAAACACGGAAGCAAACCAACTGTATTTAGCTCAGCCAGACACGGCGGCAGTTCACAAAATATATAGAGCTTAACCGAAACACGGAAGCAAACCAACTATAATTAGCTCAGCCGAACACGGCGGCAGTTCACAAAATATATATAGAGCTTAACCGAAACACGGAAGCAAACCAAATATAATTAGATCAGCCGAACACGGCGGCAGTTCACAAAATATATAGAGCTTAACCGAAACACGGAAGCAACCCAATGTAATTAGCTCAGCCGTTACAAAATATATAGAGCTTAGCCGAACACGGAAAGCAAACCAAAGTTAATTAGCTCAGCCGGACACGGCAGCAGTCACAAAATATATATAGCTTAGCCGAAACACGGAAAGCAAAACCAATTGTATTTTAGCTCAGCCGGACACGCGGCAATTCTAAATTATATATATATAGCACAGTCAAACACGGAGAGTGGACTTACCATCTGTTGCACCCACACTGTGGACCTTAGCTTACCAGCGTCCGTGGTGCAAACAACAGCATCTAGCTCGTGCAGCCTCTGGAGGCGAGCACTCCGCTGCTCGATTGTGGTCAAAAGAAACTCACAATGCACGAGGCTACAAGCTACGAGCTGAGTGTAAAAAGAACAGTGGATTGTATAACACAAGTCTCCACCATAAAGCTTCACCTGCTGCGAGAAGACAAAGGGACTGAGCTCCGGTATCACGTGACTAAATAGCCCCACGTGGGTCACCGGGAGGTCACAAGTGACTTTGTTGATATTAAATTCTCGACCTGCGCATGCGCAAAGATGATCATTCAGTGCTTAATGCACCGCCCCTGGCGGTCAGTAGGGATGAAATAGAACTCAAGTGTGAAATAGTGCTGTTTTTAAACCAAATAATTACATACTGACATCATTTCTTAGTGTTATTTTCAGTGTTTCAACTTTCATAGCAGTTTAAAAACAATAAGGCTCTATGAGAAGCTGGTTTATGTGGCTTTGCTGTGACATTATTGTCATCTTATCATTTGGACAAGCGACTGTTCACAAAGGGCCATCTGGTGACGGAACCTGGAACTGCCACGCATGTTTCTTATTCATTAAACACTTTTTTTCTTCTTACTTCAGAAACTTGCTGTATGTCTATCCTCAGAGGCTCAACTTTGTGAACAGACTCACATCAGCAAGAAACATTGCCATCAAAATCCAGTTCATGAGCGGAGAGGACACGTCCAGCGCTCTGCCAGTAGGACAATTACATAAACATGTCAGCTTTGTCAAATGTCAAATTAAGTTATCACCTTTTCTTTTCAGGTCATTTTTGGTAAATCAAGTGGTCCTGAATTTATCCATGAAGTCTACACACCTGTTACCTACCATAACAAGCAAGTGCAGACATTCTTAATTTGCATATTTTAGCACACTTTATATATTTCTTCACTTGCCACTTCTTTTTATCCATGCCTGTTTATTCAGTTTTTGTTTCTTACCTGTGTTCTGTGTTGTTCTTTTACTCAGGTCCCCAGACTTTTATGAGGAAGTAAAAATAGCCCTTCCAGCGCGCCTGACGGAGAGACATCACTTGTTGTTTACTTTCTATCACATAAGTTGCCAGCAGAAACAGAACCAGAGCGGTAACTTTGAGACGCTTATCGGATACTCTGTACGACTTTTTTATATTTCTAGTATTCATATTCACATTTTTACTCTGTATAGCTTGCAATTTTAACCCCTGAACTATACAGTATCCTAATTCTAGATATTTTGAGTATGTTAAAACGATTAAACTGGATTTTCTTTTGTTTCAGTGGCTGCCCATGCTACATAGTGATCGACTGCAGGCTGGTCAGTTCTGTCTGCCTATTGTTTTGGATCGACTGCCGTTGAACTACTCACTGCACACGCCTGAGGTACACACAATCCTCTGTTGCTATAATTGTTTAAATGTGCAAGTTCATTAGTGGGATGAATGCAGTGATAAGTGAATAAACAAATGGACATTAGATTTGAAAGATAAAGTTTTTCTTCTTGTTATTTTGTAGAAACTACCTCCTCAGAATCCACCAGTTAAATGGATGGAAAGCCATAAGGGACTTTTCAACCTTGAGATCCAGGCTGTGTCATCTGTGCACACACAAGTAAGGATGCAAAAACATTAACAAGAATTAGGATACATTGAAACTTGTTCTTTATTGTTAGTTATTTGGCTAATAGTTATTTTGCCAACACAATGCAAGGCTAGTTGTGCAGCTGTTGCTTCTGTTTTTTTAGGCAGTCATGCTTATTTTTCTTTTCCTTCACTTGTGTTTTCTACTGCTTTTTTTCTCCTCTACTAGGATAACCACCTGGAGCGATTTTTCACCCTCTGTCATGCTCTGGAGGGTGGTGCTACATTTCCTCTGCGGGTCAGGGATGAGAAGATTTCCGAGAACAAGTTGGAGCATGAGCTTAAACTCAGCATCATCTCCCTGTCCTCGTCCAGTTTAGAGCCTCTGGTCAGTTTCTCCACCTGGTGCTGGATAAACTGTTTACACTCATCATGCAGCCCATGGTCATTGCTGGTCAGACCGGTGAGGAGTTATCTGGACTCACTTAAGATGTAGAACTGCTAGGATTTGGCTTGAAACATAAAATAAATTAACGGTTTTCTCTGTGTCCTGCAGCTAATCTTGCTCAGATAGCCTTTGAGTCAGTGGTGTCTATTGTCAACAGTCTCCACAACAGCCAGGAGCTGAGCAAAGACCCACAGGGCAGGAACAGTCTCTTGGCCACCTACCTCTACTGGGTGTTTTGTCTGCCTGATCCACCCAAAGAAATGCATAATCCAGGTACAGGCCATTTACAGGAACACGTTTTGTGGCTGACATTTATTCTGTAAATCACTCAAGACGTTTGTTTTTTATTAATAAATATATTTTCATGTTCAGGGAGCATGATAGCATCTGTAGAGAGTCGTTTCAGCACAATGGGTCGGGCCACAGCTACTACAATTGGTAACATGCTCCTACAGTCCAGAATCCGCAGCAGCAGCAACCCGGACATCCCAGCGCCACAGAGCTCTGCTGAAGATAATGAAGTCCAAAACATATTCTCTGACAAGGTACTGCCAAGGTTTTTTTTTTTTTTTTTACTTGTAATTAAGATAAAAGTGCCCATTTACAATCTTCTATTTCATTATTTCACAAGTCAATATGTCACCAGGGCTGTGTATGGTTCGATGTGTTTACCATATACAAACACACTTATGTATGTAAATATCTCTGTATGTTTACTCATGCACACAGAAGAGCCCCGTAGTACATTAGGTAATATAATAGGCCTCTAGACAGCCTCTCTAATGACTGTATTCATCTTACTTAATGTGATGGAACTGTATCGGTGTATATCTGTCTCTGCAGGGCCACAACAGCCCAGGCAGCCGTATGTCCACCTACGTAGATGGAAACCAGAACGCCACAGGCAGCACCAGGCCGTCCAACAGAAAGGTACAAGTCACAGCAAAACACAAAATGTAGTTTTTAAAATACACTCTTGTCAAAATGTACTTTGTATAGATTTGATAATTAAAATAAATTTAGCTTTAGGAGCTTTAGTATTTTATTTATTTATTATTATAGTTACAACGTGATCACAGGGCATTTTTGTCCGAACTAGATCAGTCTCCACTCTTGACCACAAGGGGGAAGTATAACACTACAGCTTGTTGTCGGTCTTTCATTTGGGGTATTACACAAACCTCTCGACCAGTATCTGATTATTTCTTTTTACCATGTTGACATTATACCTCGTACCATCGCCTTGAATAACTGTATGACTAAGATTATCTAATCTTTATATTCTTTCTGCAGCTGTTTCATGAGGAGCTGGCTTTACAGATGGTCGTCAGCACCGGCGTCTGCAGAGAAAATTCCTACAAATATGCATGGTTCTTTTTTGAGCTGCTGGTCAGTACTTTCTTTCACTAACGTGTGTTAATAGAGAAACTGTGGTCAGTCTAGGATAAAAACAGTAAATAAAACTGCTAGCACATCAACTTGAGGCCATTACTTTTGAAATACCTTTTTAGTTTTTAATGAATTATGTTTCCAATCCCATACAGCCTGACTTTCTCTTAGGCTCATCCTCTTTTTTGTCTTCTTCTCTATTTGATCTAATGTACTTGCCATCATCGCTGTCATTTACAGAGAGCTTAGTTTAATTAATAAAAAACCTCTTTTATAAAAAAGATTTATGCCAGAAATGAGTAGTAATACATGTCATCGCACATGAAGCTATGTTATCAACTGTGAAGCTACAACATAGCTACATACTACTGTATTTGTATGAAGTATGTTTTTTGATGATCAAATGCGGTGTCATTGTTTCAACAGGTGAAAAGCATGGCTCAGCACGTGTCTCAACTTGATAAACAAAACGTCCCTCGAAGAAGCCGCTTCTCCGAACGATTCAAAGACGACATCGCCACCATTGTCTCTGTGGTTACTGCCGAGATCGGGACTATTCTTGTCAAACAACAGAAGGTAAGGCACGACTCAAACAAGATAAGATGGCAGCAATTACAGAATATTAGGCTTGTCAACAGCTTTAGCATTTTAGTGGGTTGAGCAGGTGCAGGCCCATTGTACATGTTGTCAGTGTCCTCCAAACAACAGGGAGTTGACTGTACTAATTATATTTGCCCAAGTCATATCAAAAACCCAGCTTGCACAGCAAGATGCTCTGCAAGATCCAATCAGTACAGCTTACTGATTGCTGTTTGTTGATTGCTGTTGTTTTAGGATGTAGAGCAAGCAGAGAAAGTCAACATTAGCCTGGCCTTCTTCCTGTACGACCTGCTCTCCCTCATGGACCGAGGATTTGTGTTTCAACTTGTGAAGAACTACTGCAACCAGGTAGAAAAATGCTGATCGGATGTGTCACATATTCAATCAGTCTAACATTTTGTATACTAACCTGGATTTTCTTCTTATTCTAGATGTCAGCCAAAAGTGTTTCTATGCCAACACTGATCAGCATGCGCCTGGAGTTTCTAAGAATCCTGTGCAGCCACGAGCACTACCTCAATCTCAGCCTTTTCTTTAGCAGCCCTGCCTCAGCTCCCGCCTCTCCATGTCCATCCATCTCCTCGCAGGTCTGACAACTTGCCACTCACAATGATCGCCTGTCATTTGTTTTGTTTAGAATCTCTGCAGCAGTCTATCTTTTCCACTTTACATATATGGATTAAATAAGTCAAGTGTGATTAAAGGGACAGTTCAGTTTTTTGTAAAAGTGGTTCTATTAAAAAAAACTTTCTGATTTTGTCTTTCAGAGCTCTGGCTCCTGTAGTTTTCAGGAGCAGCAGAGAATCTTGGCACTTTTTGAGCTTTCACATGATTTCAAGCAGCAGCACTATCTGACTGGTTTACTACTGACAGAGCTCGGCGCTGCTCTAGACATGGAATCAGAGGGGTAAGCCTCATTTTACCTCTACATGCCCACAGAAATAATATTAGCCAATTAACTGTCATTGAACTGACAATTGTAAGTGTATTGTCAATAATAATAATTTGATACTGTTTGGTCCACAGTGCAAAAGTCCAGAGAAAGGCCATCAATGCCATTTACAGCCTTCTGTGTTCACATGATCTTGACCCTCGCTGTATTAAATCTGATGTCAGAGCAAAAATGGCTGCTCTCTATCTCCCTCTTGTGGGGATCATTATCGAATCTACCAACTACCTGGACTTCACTGGTAAAATATGCACACATACACATGTAACCATAATCTCTATGAAGTACATGCTCTGATAGTTATCCCAAAAATTTAAATCACATAATTATCTTTGTCAGGGTTTGGCTTGTCTTTTCCTGTGACAGCAATTGAAATGAATTAAAAATTATGGCTAATACCGCTTTGAGCTTAGTTTTCTGTGGTGTAACATACTTCCTTCCTGTTTGTCTGTGTAGTTTCTGACAGTCGTGGTGGGAAAAACAAGTCAGGTGGACCCGAGGATGACCTTGAAAATATCCCACCCATCAGTCAGTCTGTTGCCATGGCAATTGCCGGTAACCCCTTTAACACGCTTGGAAGAAATGTTCTCGTTTCCATGGCATCACTGGTAAGTATAAAAGAATAATGTTTTTTTTTTGTTTGTTTGTTTTTGTATGTAGATGGTAAGGATTTGCTGTATAGTTTTAAATTGTTCAGAATTGCTTTTGCCTGACTGTTTATCTGCGCACGCATGTGGCCGATTCTATCTGCGAGTGCCAAGCTCTTAACAGGTGAGCTGCGCTGAGGTAGACTGATTAGCTGTCAGAGTCACACACACACTTCATCCATCCTGAAAAAACATAGTACACATATACACACGCACACACATATCTGCAGGAAATGTTTTATGGGCAGGCTTGGCCATCATAAGTGAACAGGGCTGTCCTCTTTGACAAACGCATCCATCAAGTGTAGCTACAGCAACAACACAGGCACTTAAAGTCAATCCTGGCATTCTCCCTCATAGTCCTGCAGAGCTGGATCTGTTTCTTTTACTTTGTTACAGATTTTCGCACAAACAAAGCTCCAAGACTGGTATCTATCACTCATCCAAATATGGCTGCCGCAGTAGACGACATTAGTTCCTGAAAACAACATTCACTTTACTAATCTGACTAAACCACATAAAACATATTTAGGGAAGTACATGGCATGGTTCTGTATATTAGGTCCTGCTGTAAAGTAAAGACCTAGAAACCAGGTTTTAGGTGGGACACTGAGAGCACTAGGAGGTTAATGGCTACATTCATCAAAGCTGCCACACAGTGAAGCAGCAGCAGCTTTCTATAGCAGTGATTCATCATCGAACCAATGAAACTAAATTAATCTGCAGTAAATTTAACCCATATTAAGACGGGGTGGCAAACTTCACTAAAGTCAGTGTGAAAGAAATGTTTTGTTGTGAAAAAACAAACAAAGTTAAATTAATAGTTGTGCCTTTCTAACAGCGTAATTGTACCTTACTTTAAAAATGCTTTGTCAAAATGTCAACCCTGCTTATTGTGTTATAGAAACCTGCTACACAACTATTCTAATAATTTTTTTCTCATTTTGCAGCATGGTAAATCAGTAGCCACCTTGCCAGCGGACACTAGTCGCAGCCTGTTGGTGTGTTTCCTGTGGGTGATAAAGAACGCTGATCGAAATTTAATACAGCGCTGGACTGTAGACATGCCCCCTTCACAGCTCAACAAACTTCTGGATCTCCTCACAATCTGTATATCCTGCTTTGAATACAGAGTAAGTGTGCAGCCCTGTTAATCTATTGTACATCGTATTGTTTTTTTTCCCCTCTTGATTTCAGTTTAATCTTTTGAACATATCTGGAAAGGCAGAGAAGTCTAGTCCTTAATTGAATGTATGTGTTTTCAGGGCAAGCAGAGCAGCGACAAGGTGAGCACACAGGCTCTACAGAAATCCCAGCAGGCGAAGATGCAGCTGGAAGAAGCCCTGCTGAGGAATATGGGGGCGCGAGGCGAAATGATGAAACGAGTTGGAGGTAGAGTGTGACCTTTAACTTTAAAAATAAGTCGTCAAACTTCAGGATTATTTTTGCATTTGCATTTTTGCAGCATTTAAAGTTTGAGGATGAAATCTGTCATCAACGTCTCTGCACTCAGTATTGAATTTGTTTAATACATGCACAGTGTAGTATCATCAGCATTATGCAAGAGCTAACTTCAAAGGCATAATTTAAGCATTAGCAGTAGTTAATATTTGAAAGATTTCTGGTTTTACTGAAGAATAACAAGTGCCTACCCTCTGACAGGAACGGATAGGACTGTAGGTCAGAGAGAGAACCTGCGTTGGAGGAAAGATCTTACCCAGTGGAGGCAAACAAACGATCGACACGATAAGTATGTTAATTAAAGCTGCAATAGCTTAAAATGTTTTTACCCCACCACAATAACATGGTGACCCTTTTTTTATTCAAAAAGTAAAACTGAACCAATTTGACAAATTGCATGATGCATTCTTTTTTCTTTTTTGCGCTGTTTTCCTGTGCAAACAGTTGTAGCATCACTGGATTAGCCACTTTCCCAGATTTTCATTCAGTGTTGACCACCTGTGTAGACAAATGAGAGTGGTCTATATTAAAATGAGAGCGACCCCCTTGCATGTGAGCATGTAATTGTCTTAAGCTTGCTCTCATGCGCTTAACATTTATTAAAATCACCTAAAGCCTACATGATGCCTTAAGGTCTTGTTTTTTTCACAGATTATTTTTACATAGACTGTTATACTTTATTCACTTTGTTCAATTAAAAAAAAAAAAAGAAGTATACCACACATTTAAGATGTTCAATCTTTCTTTTTCTTCTATGTTTTTCATTAAATAAGAACTAAAGCAGAGTTGGACCAAGAGGCTGTGATCAGTGGCAATTTAGCCACAGAGAGCAACCTCATTGTGCTGGATCTGCTGGAAACCATTTTGCAGGTGAGCTCAACCACTGTATTGAAAACTAAACTGTATTTCTTCCACAATAAATAAATACTTATGAAGTCTAATAAAAATAATACAATAAAATGTTAATGTGTATGCAAATATGTAATACACTTAATATGTTATATGATGGAAAGACATCAAATGGACCTGGAAAGTGCTTAAGGAGAGCTTCAGTTTGACTATAAAAAACTTGTGAGCACTGATGCTATTAGCACTATTGGCAAGTCAATGAAGCTATTCTTTTTAAATCTGAATGCATAAATAAGTTCTGTCCATCAGGCAGTCATCACTTAGAATTTCCCAAATAATGAGAAATTAGTAAACTGAATGTGTTGTCTCCCATCCAGGCAGTACCATTGGCTGATTGTAAGGACAGCGTGGTCGGCGGGGTCCTGAAGGTTCTCCTCCACTCGCTCACATGCAATCAGAGCAGCACTTTCCTCTCCCACACCTTCAGCACACTCCGGGCGCTCGTCGTCAAGGTACTCTCATCTTGATGGTAATGCGTGTTTGGTGCACTTAGTATAAATTTGAAAGGACGTGTGTGGGCTGCTGCGTCTGCACGGGCATTACCTGTGTCTAAATTAGATGTTCTTATTTGTTCACGGGGGTGGCAACTGCTGATACAAACCAGAGTGATTTATGCACTTGAACGTGCCTGGTTAAAATGTGCGTGTTTGTGTGTCTGGTGCAGTTTGGCGACCTGCTGTTCGAGGAGGAGGCTGAGCAGTGTGCGGACCTGTGCCAGAAGGTTCTTCAGTATTGCAGCAGCCCTGTGGATGAGAACAGAAGCCAGGCCTGTGCCACCCTCTACCTTATTATGAGATACAGCTACAGCAATGCCAGTGTAAGCAAAAAAAAAATCACATGCAAAGAGACATGATGTCACACAAAAAAAAAAAATGTATTCATGCAGGCACTCTCTCAGAGCAAATGTCAAGCATCTTTTACCTTTCTATTACATGAAACCTGATCCCTGCGTCTAAGCTTGCAGAGGAAATTGCATTTATGTCATATTAAATTGAATTTAGCTACACATGTGACTTATAAATTACCCCGATTTATGTCATAATGCCCTCCACACGGACAGAAGCAGGAAGACGCTCACATCTCATCCGATCTTTTCCACGTTTCCTCTCAAGCTCGGCTTTAATGTCTTTTCCATGTCTATTTTGAGCGTGCCGCAGAAAGTTTCTGTTGAAGGATGTCTCTGAGCAGAGAGATATGTCACTGTCTGCTTTCCCATGTTCCCACCCCTTTTTCACTAATGACAGGCAGACCACAAGTGTGCGGCTTGTGTCTAACATACGTTTGTGTGTGCATAGGCTTTTGTTTAAGTACAATATGTCCCTCAAGGGCAGAGAGTAAAACCAAGGGGATGTGATGGTAGGAAATTACAAAAGAGTTTGTGGAGACTTTTGCCAGAGGGTAATGGAGGGAAAAGGACATAGAGTAAGTAACATGAAAGGAAGATTGTTTTTTATCTCCCTTTTTTTCCTGTTTTGATAATGGCATTTCAGTCAATATTTCTTGTGTTCACATCCTTACATCTTAATGAAAGTCACATGCCAACGCGCACACATTCTCTACCATTTAGAGTCATTTCTCTCCCTCTGCGTGTCTTACCATGTGTTTGTTTATATGGAGTATACAGAGAGCCGTAATCTAAATTAGCGTAGCAGCCTTGTGACTCATTCATTCAGAGCTCACTGTCTGTTTCTGCCTTTGTTTATATATTCATTCTTTTCCATCTGTCAACTTTTTGCTTCTTGCCATCTTTTACTATTTGTACTCAATGGCAATAACCATGCCTGTGCAAATATGGAACAAACGGCCCAAAACAGATATATACATAGTCTTCTGGTTCCTAATTATTGGAAGGAATGTAATGAAACCAGAGGAATAGGCAGATATTAGAGAGGGTAGCACTGTACATTCAAGTTTAGTAATAGCATGACAATAGTGTTAACAAGAGAATGATAATAAATCGTTTGTACTAAACTACGTCTAATTATTATAAGCAGTTCCTAGCCTTGAATGAGTTCCTTACTGGTTATAAGAACCTAATAATTGTTAAGTCTACAGCATTACCCAATTATCCTACAGTTACCATCCTATGACTGAGCTGGATTATAAAAAAACACTGACAAAGGAGTTGACTTTGTTTGGGGCTGTATAATATTTTTAGCCTCATAAACAAGTGATTCAAGAAGGGAATATTGACCAAGACACTTTAAATGCACATTTCAGCAGCCACTTTGGTTTTGGTTTCTGAATAGTCCTTCCTAGTCTTCTCTCAAACTTTAGCTATAGTCATTACAACATTTTCAGAGAGCTTTATATCCTCAGTGTCAGGTCTGTTCAACTGCACTTCCCTTTTTTCGGGTTTCCCAAAGGCTAATAAAATTGGCTGACACAGATCCAGTTTTTACTATAAATTACATCCATTGAATTTGATATTTTGATACTCGGTACATTCTGGTCTTGTCTCATCAGATCATGTTAAAAAAAATCTTGGGTTTGGGTACTAGTGTTTTTCATCCTTTGATATTTTTAAACTGCTCTATATCTTTAAACCGGTAATCGTCCCGTGCCCAGAGTTGACTTAAGCAATCATTTTGGCTCTTTTTAAGGACACACACACACATCCACACAGACTGAGATGGAGCGTGGTGATGGGTGGTTAGGCTCTGGCTCCATGCTCAGTTGAACAGAATGGGGCCGTAGAGATGATCCATGGGTGATTATGTCTCTGCTAATGGGAGATCATTTCCCGCTTAGCTGGTCATGCTGGAGATAGATGGGACTTCACACATGCACTTGCTCTCTCGCACGCAGACACACACACCTCGCTGCAGAGGATGGAGAGGCATTTGTCAGGTTAGCAAAAAATAGGAGAAGGTGAGGTTAGGGAAATAAAAACACTTACAAGAAGACCTCGTTTTAGAATTAAAATTTAGCCTTTTTTTTTTTTTTACTTTAAATTCAAATATAGAATGTTTTCTTTTTTCTCTATTTGCCTTTTAAATTAACAAAAATGGCAGTAACACCTAGAATCAATGCAAAATCCTTGCAAAGTACTGTAGCAGAATGGGCTTTATACATTATACATTTATCCAAGCTCAGAGGCAACAGTGTGAAGGTTGTAAGTCGTATCAAACATGACTTTCTTTTTCTGTGCAAACATTCAGCTGTATTTTACATGTAGTGAGCAGTTGTTTCTATGATTTATTCATTCTGTGTGGTCGTCTGGATGTAGGAGTGAAGCGGTGTTAGAATCTCAAGCTGTTGCTTTCACAGCAAGGACGAATGAGGCTTGGATTCCTACAAGCTTGTTTGCTGTTTATTGCTTTGAGTAGAGTAGTTTTCTTAAGCATGTCAAAAGTCCACCGTTCTATAAAAATTAGCTAAAACCAGGATAAAGTTAACTATAGCCCTTTGTGTCTCTTTCAGAACTTCTCAAGAGTGAAAATGCAGGTTACTATGTCTCTGGCCTCTCTGGTGGGCAAATCCTCAGACTTCCAGGAGGATTACCTGCGACGCTCACTCCGCACCATCCTAGCCTATGCGGAGGAGGACAGTGAGATGCAGAACACCCAGCTGCCTTCACAAGTATAACATAATACCCACAGTCATGCTTACAGAAAACCACCCAAAGAACATCTCTGACTGTGTCACTGTCTGTTGTAGGTGGATGAGCTGCTGAGGAACCTTAACAGTATTTTGTCAGACACAGTAAAGATGAGAGAGTTTCAGGAGGATCCCGAGATGCTTATGGACCTCATGTACAGGTAGGCAACAGATGTATCAATTATAAAAGTTTACGTCCTTGTCTTCAATCACTATGTTTTCATGCAAAGCTTAGTCAGACAGCTGCACAACTGTCTAACTGGACTTTTGTATGAGTTTACTGAGAAAAAAAGAGCTTTTGGGTCCACAGCACATTTAGAATTTAGCTTTTGTTAAAAAACGTTAAATCCGTAGCGTTAAATGCTGAAACTAGGCTATTTTGTTGATTAATTAAATAAATACCACTGTGTTAAAAATCCAACTTTCAAAGCTCAAAGTTCACGTTTCTAACCTGACCACTGTAACTTTCAAAAAGACTAAACGTTTTATTTTAGCTAATGAGTATGGATGATGTAAGAGTCTGACGGTAAAATAACCTTGAGTAAAATTATGACGGTATTGCAATTTCAACTTAAAATGCTTTTATTTTAATAGGACAAATGTAAACATTCAGGTTGTTATAATAGTTTTATAATGTTTAGATAATGTAATATGATAGAAAATATATACACAATTTTTCCAACTCATAGTACCTAATTGTTTTTTGCTCTTGTCTTATCTGCTTTTTTTTTACATGAATGGTATGCATTAGTGTTTTTTTAAGATTGCTATTATTGTGGAATTTTGAAACCAATGCCTAGTGATGAGAGACTAAAGCAACAGACAAGCCAGGACAAAGTGACACAAACTATTTGTCTTCACTGGTTTGAAATTGCATTAGTATTGTTCTTTACGCTAGTATTGTGTTTTTCCCAGACAGACTGTGCCATTATCCAACTCTACTCTTTGTAAAGCATGCTTTGTCCAACCTCCAACCTTAGCTTGACTATGAATCTCATTATCTAGGTTTGTTAGTCCGAATCAAACGTATTTAAAATACTGTCATCCCAGTCAGACTTGTACATTTACATTTTAAAGACTATTTATTGTAGAACTAAGGCTATATTTCATATTTCTCTGCTGGAATGTAACTGCACTGAATGCTGTCTGTCTGAATATCTCACTCCCAGCTCTCCCTCCCTCATCACCCTGTGGCTTTACCGAATGTTGCGACGCTGGTTCCTATTTCACTGTGGTCTGCCTTGTTTTGCCTCTATTTGCTGCCCTCACTATGGTAACCATGTGGTAGCAGTTTAGTCTTCTGATCTGGCTTTGTCTATATGCAAATCAAAGTGTGTGTGTGTGTGTGTGTGTGGAAGCATGAGAGGGAAGCACAGCGAGACAAAGAGCGCTCACATGTCCGGGGTGTTGACTTTGGTGCTTTACCTCAACACGCTGTAATGTCACCACCATGTGTCATTTATTATGCGCTGTTCTGTTTGGGTTTGGGTCGCTCACCTGTTGAGTTTCAGACAAATGTAACGAGTGAGCGTTACCGACTTACATAGGCTCACTGCTGAATTTACTCCAAGCTTTCACATACTGTAAGTCATTGACAAAACCATTTGGTATCCAGATGCATGAGCCCATTGATAAATTATATAGTAACTTGCCAACATATCTAATAGTATACATATTCTTGTTATGTGCTTCATCTTCATATCCTTGTTTTTATATGCACATATTTTATATTACAAATTAGATTACATAATTACCTGAATGTCTTCTATTCAAATGACCATAAAGCATACATAATGATAATTGCTTTTCTCCCCCAGGATTGCGAAGGGCTACCAGACATCCCCTGACCTGCGTCTGACCTGGCTACAGAACATGGCGGAGAAACACAACAACAGGAAGTGTTACACGGAGTCGGCCATGTGTCTGGTCCACGCTGCTGCTCTGGTGGCTGAGTATCTGAGTATGCTGGAGGATCACAAGTACTTGCCTGTTGGCAGTGTCAATTTCCAGGTATACAGCTCAGATATGTTTGTTTACACTAAATGTATTCACAAATCTCCCCAACGATGATTACACAGTAGTTTTTATGTGTCCAGAGGGGGGAGCTGTACTCTCATAATATATACACATAAATATTCTCCCTTGGCAGTGCTGCTTAATACAATGCCTTTGAAGTGGTTGAGGGGAAAAAGGCAAACGAGCTCCTTAGGGAGAACGTGAACAGCCTGTCCCCTTGAACTAAAGCACTTACACAAACACTAGGAACTAGGAAGCTGGTATTGATGACCTGCATCCGACACTAGATCTCTGTGGGGCGCAGGTACAGGACACTCTAACCTGCAGCAGTCAGCACCTCATTGATTGGATGGTCATCAAATTAGTTCCATTTCAGACTGTAGGACATCTCCCTTTTAAAGTTGTCCGTGTCATTGATTATCTGATTAAGAGGGCTAATTAATTGATTAGCTGACTGATTTTTGTCTCCATCAGAACATCTCCCCCAATGTGCTAGAGGAGTCGGCCGTGTCAGATGACATCCTGTCCCCGGATGAAGATGGGGTGTGCTCAGGGCGCTACTTCACTGAGAGTGGCTTGGTGGGACTGTTGGAGCAGGCGGCTGAACTCTTCAGTAATGTGAGACATCACAAATATACCATAATATTGCTGGACTAGACATTAGTGTACACAAGAGCTCCACAATATTGAAAATGTATTGTCATTGCTATAACACCATGGGCAACAACAAATCACAAAAGACTGCAGGAACAACTATAATTAGATTAGATTAGAAGAACTTTATTAATCCCCGAGGGGAAATTAATTTCATGTGGATCACATGTTACAGTATTTGCTGTGCTATATTATGGTACATGTTTAATTCAACTTTAATTGATCCCCAAGGAAAAATTTAATTGTTAGAGCTCTTTAAATAAATCAAAGACTTCATCTGTCATAGACTGATTGTAGAGTCTTATGGCAGTTGGGAAAAAGGAGTTCTTGTGATGTTCTGTCCTGCAGCTCACTGATGTCCAGAGTCATACACTGGCTGCGCTCTGTTGTTTGAAAGCCCAATGCAGGGGATCGTCCATGTTGTTCAGTATAGTATCCTGTTATGTGTGTCCTTTGCTCCACTACCCTTAACTAGAGTCTCCAAACTAACACCTATATTTGAACCTGTCCTCACTATTTTTTTCAAGTCACCTACAATGTCTTTTTCTCAGACTGCCTCCCCAACAGACTGCTGCATAGAAAACCAAATTACTCATTACTGCATGATATTTGAAGCGGTTTATTATTTACATTAAAAAAACGTGGCTTTCTTATAAAATATACCTTTTCATTGTGCTAGACAAAGAATTTTTACCTGTCAATAAAACAGAAGGCGCAAAACCTAAACACAAGAACATTAAGTGCATAAAGTATGTATTTTACTCTAAGGGAATGTAGATTATCTATGTCCTGGTGATTTAGCAGTATTAAACAACAAAACATGCATCTTGTACTGTGCAGATGCTGCTCTAATGTGCGCTATATACAATAACATGTGGCTTCAATCATAGTAATTTTAAATGCTTTTTTTTTATTAATAAAAAAAAACTAATAAAACTTGATGGTTGTCTTATCAGGGTGGTCTTTATGAAGCTGTGAACGAAGTCTATAAGATCATCATACCAATACTTGAGGCACACAGGGACTTCAGAAAGCTGTCATCCACTCACGATAAACTACAGAGAGCCTTCGATAACATCATTCAAAAGGTAATAACTTGTAATTTATTTTGTTACTGAAACTCATTATAGTATACATACTGTACTGTTGTAGGAAATAATATACATTATATCAATTTCTTTCAATTGTCTAGAAAGATGAAGCTGTGCTCTGGAGAAAGATTAGGTTTAATTTTGATGGCTCACAGTGGCATTGAATTTAGAGTGGAGCCCATCAAAGCGTTTGTCACAATAAAGACTCCATAAAAGGCTATTAACATAATGAGCAGGAATATGATACTGATGTCATACTGATTACAGACTAACATAAAATGCTCTCCTTGTTTTTCTGCAGGGGAACAAGAGGATGTTTGGAACATATTTCCGTGTGGGCTTTTATGGGTCCACTTTTGGAGACCTGGACGAACGAGAATTCATTTACAAAGAGCCAGGGATTACGCATCTGCCTGAGATATCACACAGGCTAGAGGTACGACATGAGGTCATAATTATGTCAGAGGTTACATATATACTGTACATGTCTTCACTCAGTGTCATGTTAGAGGGGTGGCCTCAGATTTATCTACGGTACCTGTTACCTTAAAGTGTTCAGATATCTCAGAGGGTTCAAGAAGAGCAAATCACTATGAACTTCTGCCTTCCATACATCAAACCAATGAGTAACTTTTTAAACAAACTAATGTGAGGCTTTGAAGTTTTAAAGCTTTAAAATCATGTTTAATTCAAAAGCTGTAACCAGAAGGAAGTGATGCATGAAGATGATGCAATGCATAACAACTAACACTTGAAGAAAAAAGAACATATTTATTCTTTCTTTTATCTTTAACAGAATTTCTATAGTCAGTGTTTTGGAGACGCTTTAGTGATGATCAAGGATTCGTCACCAGTGGACAAAAAACAACTGAACCCCAACAAGGTAACAATTATATACAACTGGTGAACAAATTTTTTCAATTCAGCTGTTTGTTTTTATTATGGATTTGGTCAGGCTTAAATAAATGATCAAACATTGTAGTAATTACCAGTGACCCGTTTATCATCTGACTTGGTGGTTAGGAGGAATATGTAAACACTTATACTTATAAAAAGCCATAAAAATGTAAATGCAATTTCCAGTTTTTGGGAAAGTCGTGGATTCCTAATTGTTTGATCAAAGTTTTAGAAATATTTGAATAACTTAATAACCACTATCCCATAAATATTCACAGTATAGTTGTGATTTTTCATTATTGGTATAATAAGCCCACTATGAAGATAGATGTGTGTTCAACAAAATGTATGTAGAATAGTGTAATATACATAAATTGGTGAACTGTTATACTGAAGTTGTGAGAAATTATTGGGAACAATTCATATGAAGTTTGTCTTAATGAAACATATAGTCTTTAGCTGGGGAATTTGTACCTTTTTTATAAATAAATAAATAAATAATGATCACTTTTTACTACTAATAATGCAGAAGATACAGACATAGGAACCAGTTTAGAACAAGTTTTGTTATTGTGTGTTCCTCTATATCCTTTTTAATGGCAGTTTTTTTTATCAATGGAAAAAACGGCACACTCTGGAGACTGTTCAAAGAATTAATACAGACACATATACACCTAAGTTCTGGAGCGTGCTCAGTTTATACTATTCTTTCTCGTCCAGGCATACATCCAAATCACTTTTGTGGAGCCCTTCTTTGATGACTATGAAATGAAAGACAGAATGACAAACTTTGAGAAAAATTTCAACCTGCGGCGCTTCATGTACACCACACCATTTACCAAGAGCGGGCGGCCGCGAGGGGAACTCAACGAGCAGTACAAGAGGAAGACCATCCTCACCACCATGCACGCCTTCCCCTACATCAAAACCCGCATCAACGTCATTCAAAAAGAAGAGGTAGTTTTCACACCCAGCTTTAAAATACCTTTCTCTAGTGGTAACCAAAACCTTAAAATGTGCACTTATCTTGTTCCCTCGTAGTTTGACCTGACTCCGATTGAGGTGGCCATAGAGGACATGCAGAAGAAGACTAGAGAGCTCGCTGTTGCCACACACAGAGAACAACCTGATGCAAAGATGTTACAAATGCTGCTACAAGGTTCTGTGGGAGCCACTGTTAACCAGGTAATGAACTAGCTTTGCAAATATTTGACCAGAAAGCCTTGGTTTATGTGTAATCTACCAGGGCTGCAATATAGCGAAGAAGACTACTCAAACTGCAGTTTTATTTCTCCTTGTCCCATGTACTCTAAAGATGTTCAATTGACAAAGTTGGTGGCACCAGTGGAAATGGAAAGTAAACTAGTATTTCCTATATTCAAGTCATTCAAAGGCCTTTGTTGAGGCCATTAGCGCTGATAGCCTCCGGACGACTGTGAGTAATTACTCCATGAGGTTAGTTAGTTAGTTAGTGAGCGCACCACAGTCCTAACTCTGAATAAGTTCATTGTTGTCCCTCAATGTCTGTTTACTGTTTACCTCTCCCATGGAACCTCTAAAATGGTCCTCGTGTAAGGGCGCCATCATACGGTGATTTTACAGCGATATCCAGCAATATACTCCGTCCACCAGAGGGCAGGCTCCAAAAGCGGAAATATAAGGAGAAACCCGATAGCGACTTTACAAGTATAAAAATCATGTTTACAGCCTGGTACAAAAGATGGCTCCGGTCTCTAGAGCTAAGTTTTTCCTACGTGACAACTTTGGGGGGGGGGGTGAATTTTTGATTAATATGTTTGTTTATGCTATCTGAAAACTATTGTTTTACTTTGGAGTAAAAGGCGAAAAGCCCGGATGTAACTGCCATTTTATTGCCCATTCGTAATGACAATATTGGTGAATAGGAGACCACTGGGCAGATAACATCCATATTTATTTACAATCTATACTGTTTACTGAATGTTTGTTTATGAATATCCTGTTTATTTATAGCACAGGATTTTCCAGAAACAGGCAGGGGAGGATTACAAATGCATGGTTCGTAAATGTGCTGCATCAGATGGGCACGGAGGTTGAGTCAATTCAAACACGAGCCATGCGTCAGATGTATGCAGTGTGTTTCTGTTTAGGTGCTGTTTGTTTAAAGGCGTAGTGAGGCAATTCACAGCACGCTCTAAGTGAATTCTGTATCGCTCTGCCAGAAGAGAGCTGTAAGACCTTTTTAAAAGACTCACAAGCTATTATTCATATGTCTTTAGGATGCATTTATTAATATGTAAAAGACACAAAGGTCCAAATAAAGAACAGTTTGAAGGACAGCTTCTGGGACTGTGAGGTTGTGTGATTATTATGATATTTTCAAATAGTCAGTTAGTTAATGTGTGGAGTTGACATCATATCATTGCAACAGTCAACATAAAAATCACATTGCCTGTATTGGTAATATCATGTGCAACAAACATCTACGTCCACCTTGAAGCTGAAATAATCACATACTCAGAAACTTGATCAAATGAGGGCTCTCCTAAAATGAATGCACTTTGTATTACTGCCCATTTCCTGTGCTGGGAGGCTCCATGATTTAGCTCTGTTTATTTTATCACATGTACTGCTTCTATTGTAGTAGCAGAGCGCAGGTAGGAGACATGACAGTGATCGCACTTCAAAGTCCTCACCCCATCCATAGCCCTAATCCTCCCTTTGCTTTTTCCACTGATTTAGTTAAAACGTCAATTCATGGCCCTTCTTCCTTTCATGTCTGCACCGCACGGCATGCTGAACCGGAGGTCCCTTTGATCTGATAGCTTCCAGGTTCTGCCAGCGCGCCAAATGTTCGAGTAATAATGAAGCGAGCTACGGCGTCTCTGTTGTCCCTTCTATTTGCTTCATCTTCCGATGTCTAATCTGACAGGTCCCTCGCTTTGGCCTGATGGTTGTATACATAACACTAATGCTCAGCAGCTTCGTAAACATATAACTCTCGGCTGTAATCAGAACAAGAGGCGGTGTTTCTGCTTGTGAGTCCGTGGCTCTGACCGACGACAAAGACCCGGGACCAATGCGTTTATGATGCTAATCAGAATTGTTTAACTGCGCCTGTCGTGAAGCATGCACGGTGTGAGCGTGCTGTGGTTTTATGATGAATATAAGTTAGGATAACAAGGTCTCATACTGTGCAAATGGAAACCAAATGCCAGCTGTATGCAGGGCCAGTGGTGACATTAGCCATGCAGGAGGAGGATAATCACAGCTACTTCTCTCATCTGATCTTTTCCTCATGTTCTCGTTCTTGGGCCTTAGTTGCATTAGGCATTCAGTTAGCAAGTCATTTCCCCTTGTCTAAATCCAGGGCATTTTCATCCCTTCTTTGTTGAATCACTTCCTCCCTCTTACTCTTTCCTTCCTCCCTCTGTTTTTCAACTTTCTCTTTCTTTGTTTCATTGTGTTTGTCCCTTTCCTCTCCTCCCTCTGTTGCAGGGCCCGTTAGAGGTGGCCCAGGTCTTCCTGAATGAGATCCCAGCAGACCCCAAGCTGTTCCGTCACCACAATAAACTGCGCTTGTGTTTCAAAGAGTTCATAATGAGGTAAGTTTTGATCAAAGTAACCCCACCTAGTAATATATACTCCACCAGATCCTACACTAAGTCCCTTTTGTTATGAACTGTAATTGTCAAAATATCTAAGAAGTTATTCAACCAACATTTCTATTTGACTTTAGTGTTTCTGGTGCCTGGCACAGACTCAGTGGGTGGAAGTATGGAACAATTGTTCAAAGAGCTTTCTGAGTAGAAAAGGTTTTTACAGACTTTAAGCCTTCTTTAGGATCTGGTAATGTATGTATACACAATTACTGGAGGTAGTGTAGGAGGATAAAAGAGTGCCCGAGTAAACTGACAAGGATTGCAGTTTGGACAGATTGGTAATAAAGATGTGGAGAGAGAACGATGCAGTATATTTGTCTGAAATACAGAATAGAAATTAAAAGCTGTTGTCTCTATTTCTACACGACAGCAGCAAATGTCTCAGTAGACCAAACTTTTTGAAATGCAAAGGTTTAGTTGTACAATGAATGAATTTAATATTTATCACATCATTTAAAATTGTCTCCAGCAGTGTCTCTGAGGAATACTGATTCTCTGAAATAGGTGTGAGCGTATGTGCTTGTGCATGCTCTCATCTCATGGGCATGTTGTGTTTGCCTCCAAAAGGTGGTTTTCATTTTCCAAGCCTCATGTCACATTCCAGCTGCCCTAATTGCTACAAGCAGGTTGACAAATATTTACTGTAATTTCAGATAGGTTTGTTTTCGGTGCTAAATCCAAGCGAGTTGGCGCTGGACCCTTTGTATGCCAATGTTCTCGACAGAGATGCTCTAAAAAGCTGCCATTGGCTGCTTAGTCACACTGCACGAGTTGAGGGGCAAATTTAGACTTTAACTTTTGTAAGGCTGCAGCAGTTTAAATCACAGAATAAAAGCTTTAAATAGGAATATATTTGTATAATCAAGCAAGTTCATGCTGCACACAAGGAGCTACTCTGTCTAATTCTAAACACTCCTTGTCTTCACTGTTTCCGGACATTTCCATATTACTCTCATTAAAGCCTATAAGATAAAACTTCACATGTGTTTGCAATCATCCCCGTCTCTTGGATTTCCTGCCATCTGTACATTGCCCATTATATACATGACAGAAATCTGTGATTAGACCCCATACCTGCTTGCTACTTGTAGGTCCCCTTAAAGCTAATGGTTTTCCAAAGCTTTTTTTTTTTTTTTTCTTTAGACTGGAGGATATTTGACCCTCTGCTTCTCTATTGACTGGAATTACAAAAGACTCAGTTCAGTCATGGACAGTTCAAGTTTATGATTCTTGACGAGAACGCAGAGGTCTTTATGCACACATAAAAAAAAAAAAGTTGGCATTCAAAGAGTCTCATTTACACAAAGTAGTTGAAGCAGTTCAGAGGAATTCTAGAGAACAGACTAGTTTCAGTAAATTTTCCAATTCTTAATAATTCAGGTCAGAGTTCATATCACCTCTGTGCTTCATTTAAAAGTAGAGTATAGTTTGTGGCCTTTTTAAGCAACATCTACCAAAGTACAAACCTCATAGTCTTGTTTACAGAGCATGTGAACAGCTATGGTGCCCGGCAGAAAAACACTGTTGTACTTGAACAAACCAGTGGAAATGATGGTGATTTCACTTTAAGAAACATGAATGAATGTCTCCTAAGGCAGTTAACAGGCACTAATAGAACTGAAATGGCTCTTTCTACTGGTTTCCATTGAGCTTTATATTATATTTTTTCCAAAGAGTTATTTGAATGTTTTTAGATACTATTAAAAATCCAAGTGTTTCCGATGTGTGCCACTATAAACTACTACATTTGACACAATGCACATGTATTTCCACTCCACCACCAACAACAGAAGCCTCAGAGAGTCAAATATCTTAAAATATAGCTTCAAAATCATATTGGTTCAGAAAATGTGCCTGATCTGAGTGACAGATCATGCTACCATCTCTTTAGACCTCATATCCTCCCAGAATGTCTCACGTCTACCCAAATTTACATCACATCTTTATTATATTGGATATTTACTGCAAGATGAGAGTCTCATGAGAGTTTGCAGCAGCAATTGTCTCTAATGCCGTCCTTCAATGCTTTAGTGCTTTTTGGCTTCAGCATTTCAAATGTCTGAACACATCACATCTCATTTATTATTTTCTGTAGGTGTGGGGAGGCCGTTGAGAAGAATAAGCACTTAATCACTTTCGACCAGAAAGAGTACCAACAAGAGCTGAAAAAGAACTACAATCGCCTCAGAGAGAACTTGAGGCCCATGCTGGAGCGAAAGATCCCAGAGCTCTACAAACCTATCATCAGACCTCGACTCGAAAACAGGTAAACAAGAGCCTGCGAGGTAACAGCCAATACTGTTTGACAAAAGAGTTTGAGCTGAAAAAACACACCATTGATCTTTTCATCACCGAGTATGATTGCTGCACCAACGGAAAGTGAGAACAAATGAAATCGAGCTGAGATCCATTCACTTTGTACGTGTCACCTTTGCAAATATTGATGGTTAAAAAGCAAAGCTACGGTTTACAAATAAAGAGTTGAAACAGTGCCATGGCAAAAGTCTATCTAACAAAAATCTATTAAAAACTTCAGGAGAATCTTTTTCAACCAGACATGGATAGAATTATGCATTTGAAACTCATTATAGGTGCAATGTGTGTTTACTGGCAGCGTCTTTGGTGCTATTATTATTACTATGTGACCAGCTACAGTAGCCCTGCAGGGACATACTTTTGTATCCAAATAAATCCTGTAGAAATGGGTCAGATGTTGAGTTTGCTTTAGAAATTTAGAAACATAGTCCATTTGGTTTATACATTGTTAACATATACAAAATTGTGGGTTCAAATATGAAACATGAATGTGCTTCAAATGTGTATTTTTCCTAGATAAGCAAATGCAAAGACAAATCTTTTGGCATGGTTAATTTCCATTGACAACATACTTTGATTTATGTGTTCCATTTGATTCATTTGTATACTACAATATCTGACCCAACGCACCTAGAAACCCCCAAAATACAATTTCTAAATAAGTAAAAACACTTGTCTTATTCATAAAATGTCTCTAACTCCATTCACTCTCCTCTCCCACTTGTGTCTCCTATTACTCACTGTCTTTCTCTCTTCTTCCAATCTCTTGTCCCCTCCTGCACAAAGGGAATCCTTCAAACGGCTGAGTTTCCGCCGAGCTCCAGAGGAAAACTCGTGAGATGCCATGGTTTGTCTAAGGCAGTGATGAGAAAAGGAAGACGAGGCTGTCACGCCGCTGAGAGAGGAATGGAAAGGGAAACGATGAGATGAAAGGAACTGCCTGTGATACCCTCGTAGTTCTTCAGGAGGGAACCGAACATGGCTTCCACATTGGCGGACTCAATATCACTTTTCTCAGTGATCTAGGAGTCAGCTGTCCTTTTTACAATCTCATGGCTACTTGTTACGGCAGACCAATAATGAATTTAGGAGACGGACACACAAAAGGGGAAGGGATATCGAGTAAAGTGTACTTTTTATTGAAAACATCACTGTCAGATGCTGTTTGCTCTATTGATTTTTCCTTTAAGATAAAAGCAAGTCCTGATAATGCTGCAAACATTTCCTCTGAGTTGGTAAAAAAACAATCACAGAAGGTTGAGGTCCTTGTGAGTACAGGGCCCTTATTTGTCCACTGTGTGTGAATGTGTAATTCTAATAGTATATAGAACATTTTGTTGCTGTGCTGAAGTCACTTTGCATTCAGTGATGATAGATGATTTTGTTATGCTCTGTGCCTCTACAATTCCATTTTGTGCATTTGAGCGTAATATATGCCAGTGAGTGCAGCAAAAGCAGAGTTGGAAGATTGCACTGGAAATATACAGATACAAATTTCGGTGTCAAGTCTTAACACCATTTCCATTCATTTTACTCATGTGACTTGTAGGGGGTTAAAACTTGCTTTAGAAGGCAATTAAAGATTAAATTTAATTTGCAAGAAATGGAACTGCTTACATTAATCTCCAAACCCACATTTTGTACAGAGAATATAGTTTGTTTACAAAGAATAAAAAAAACTGTTTTTATTTTAGCTTTCCTCATCTTTAGCGCTGAGCAATAATGTAACATGTAATACCCAGTAATCTTGCTGTTTTGAGTTACTTTTTGTAAATAAGAGACTTGTAGTGCCAACTTTGATTCCTTTTTTTCCTCTATAAAAGAACTAGTGATGCAATAAATAAATGCCACTCCTCACACTTGTGTTTATTAATGTGAATTATGTTTACTCTTTTTGTCAGATGCATTCCATAGGAGTATTTTTTTTGAATAAAGCTAATTTCATGGTGTTATGTTGCGACTCCTACTGTATTTAAATGTAATAATGGCTCAAGTGTTTGTGTGCATTACTTATCCTCACGCTTTCACAGATTTTTAAAGATGTCAAACAGCTGCATATTTTATGTCTTGGGTATTACCTGTGAACTTTATTCCAAAATGTACACTGATTTTAGAAATGCACAAACTAGCATTTTGTTTTATTGATCTATAAGTGGCATTTAACCACTAGATATGCATTTGATATTATTATTCACTTTATATGTCTGTCTGTTGTATTTTTTAAGTATGACTTTTTAACATGTCTGTACAGTGATCATAAAGCAGCTGAATAAAATTTAATATATGCACATTTTCACTCTTGTGCAGTCTGTATGCTGCAATTATTTTAATTAGTATTCAAACATTAAGCATCGGTCACAGCCCAAATTTAGCCTAAAGTATAGTTTCATTCATTTATTCATGTATTTTCCCCCAAACTATCTACAGTGAGAGGGTATGTATTAATTAACTATGCTAATTATCTGTCTCTAATCTATAATTATTTCCCAACAAATCACATTGATCTTTTTTTTTTTTTTATTACTGTTTAAAAAAAACTAAAAATGTTAAACATATCCATTTAACAGTCAGCTAAAGAACTACACCTTGAAAAGACGCAAAAAAAAAAGGCAAAGCGGAAACTACAAAATGACTGCTGTCGCGTTCTGATGACGATGTCACGACTGGCCACGGACATAACCCGGTGAAGAGGAGACGAGCAGCGTGCCGTACAGTAGCGATGCTCAGCGGTATGTGGACAGTTTTAGAGGTATATGTACAAGTTGTTACAACGGACCAGACGATTTGTGGACGCTACCAGTTTGTCATTCGACCGCTGGATAAAACATGCTAGTAAAGTGAAGTTAACGCTGTCTTGTTCAAGTCAAACAGCATTTAGCATAAGTTACACGGCTTGCTTGTCTCTTTACAAGTTTCACTTATTCCCACGTGCGTTTGTTGACGCACATAGTCATCATGAATAGGCTGTTTTTTACTGTTCATTATTGCTAATTTACTACGACAGTTACGGTGCTATTTATTAAACTGACTTTAAAGTGTCCTGAAAGACTACTATGTTATATTTTGCGTAGCTGTATTTATATTTACTTAATATATTAGTTTTAGTGTTTTTTCACAGCCTACGTTCCTAACACCTACAATTGTTCCTTGTTCAATTATTCAGTACCATTGTCCAACTTCAATTATACTGTTATATTAATCCTTTGTGTAATTTTTTTATACGTTTTTTAGAACTTTTATTCAGCATATTCTTGGAAGCTACTGTTTTTTTCTGTCCATATTTGATTAATTTCACTGTGTCCTAACTTGTATCTGAGCTATAGGTGTGCCTTAGAATTGCCCCTTGGGACACCCTGATTGAAATAATCATTTTAGGATTGCCTCAATATTACAATATTGTATTTCTTGCTAACAACATGAGTTGCTTAAGTGCGTTTTATGAGAATATTGAGAAAATAATACATTACTATACATAATATAAGGATTAAACAATACAATATGGTGAGAGATCAACAAACTAATAACAGGATAAAAGGCTGATACGCTAAAACACTGCTTATATTTTTCCTTTTCCTTCAATATTTTGTAGCAATTAGTTGATTACACTATACGACCTGCTCCAAACGGTAAATACCCTTACTGTAGGGGCAAAATAAACAAGTTTTTATTGAGCACAAGTGAGTTCCCTGTGTTGGCCCGGCCCTCCACAACAGTCCCTCCAGTTGAAGACGCACAGTATTATGTTGTGTATCTGACAGTAGTTGTAAAGTGATGAGCTGTGTCAAGTGTAGAAGGACACACAATAAGTTTGTTTGGAAGTAAAAAAAAAAAAAATTACATGTGATTCAAGAAAGAAAAAGAAATTAAGCACATTATAGGTCATTGTGGCTTTTTTGAAACCTAGAAGGAATACCTGCTACAATCCTTCTTAACAAATACCAAAGAGATAAGGCATTCAGCAAAGATGTAAAGTTCTCAATGACCCCCATTCAGTTTTCCCTGTTATAATTAAAGTAATCTTTTAGATTTTTCCATTTATCAATTCCAAGTGTCTTTTGACTTGATGTTTTACTTCTCAACTCTGAAGTCCTTTTCTATGGGATGTTTAATCTGGGGAGTTGTTTTTTATATTAAAATATCTGTATTCTATTACTCTCTCTGTCTCCGCTTAGGTGTGGTGCTAACCATGCCCCCTGGCTGTACAACATGGAGCCTGACACAGACCTAAACCCAGACACCGATGACCTCCCTCTTCGGGCAAATACAAACCACATCCTCGTCAGACACTACGTTCTTGACCTGACGGTTCACTTTGACAGAGAGGTCATCAGCGGGAGTGTGGTGTTGTTCTTGGAGCCCACTGGAGTAGAGGTCAGAGGTGGGACTGAGAGACAGAGTGGGGATGATTCTGCTGGAAGTGGAGATTTGGACGAGTCCAGAGACGGCAGGCAAAGAGGTGAGGTTTCAGGTGAGGCCAGGAATCATAATTTTTTCCCTTTTGTTTGTTTGTGCTTGCCTTTTTTTTTTTAACACAAATAAATGTCACTACATTCTTAAAAAATTACAAAAATTTAAAAATTACAAACATTTATGCATTTTACAGTTTTATCCCCACAAACTATTTGCTTCTTAATAATTGTAAGTATTTATTGATGTAAATTGGCAAATTAATGGGTTATAAAGTAGTCTATCTATATAAAACCAGTTAAGAAACATGATGAGTTTCCCATGTCCTTTGTTAATCCTTGGCCTTTTAGTCAATCAACATCTATTTGCATTTTACAAGAACCCAAAATTTTTTACATAAATTTAAATCTGTGTTAATGCCTCTAGGTTATAAAAGCTTTAGCTTAAAAAAAAAAAAACGGGTCATTAATGGCCCACACACAACAAACATCACTAGCATTTATTTTCTGTAACTCACTTCTGTTGCTGGAAATGTGAGTAAGCCATGTCTGTAATGCAACTTTTCTTTGGAATAACAATGATCTCACTGCAGTCTGTGTCAGATTAAATAATAAGAGAATCCACAATACTTGCATTTTCATGTATACAGGGATACAAATAGCCAGTGTTCATATTTATTATCGTGTGTAGGGTCATAACCAAGATAAGCATCGTAACCAGAATACTTACTGTGTCAAAAAGGCCTCTGTCCACTTTCGACTGAACTCAAACGGACAAAAAACAAGAGCATAACAAGATGCATCTCTAAAATCAAATGACATGATAACTTCCTGACAGTGTTTGGAAAGTGTGTTCTTTAAAAATAAAAGGGATTTCTACTAGAGGTCGACCGATACATCGGTCGGCCGATGTATCGGGCCGATATTTGTCATTTTTTTATATATCGGCATCGGCCGATATCCGTGTTTAGTAGCGCCGATTTAAAGTCAGGCATGTCCGCGGGCAGCCCCGAAAGTGCTGCTGCTGCCAAGCCTCTCCCATGGTACCTCTTAAATGGTCGTCGTGTAAGGGCGCCGCCATACGGTGATTTTACAGCAAAATACAGCGATATACATCCGTCCACCAGAGGGCAGGCTCCAAAAGCGGAAATATAAGGAGAAACCCAATGGCGACTTTACAAGAGTAAAACTCATGTTTACAGCCTGGTACAAAAGATGGCTCCGGTCTCTAAAGCTAAGTTTTTACTACGTGACAACTCTGGGGGGGGTGAATTTTTGAAAATTACGTTGGTTTATGCTATCTAAAAACTATTGTTTTACTATGGAGTAAAACCCGAAAAGCCCGGATGTAACGGCCATTTTATTGCCCATTCGTAATGCAATATTGGTGAATAGGGGACCAATGGGCGGATATCATCCATAAATATACTATCTATGGCTGCTGCATCTGAAGGACCCCATGCCAAAACTTTTGGACGACTCTACAACTGTCCTTGTTGATAAAGGTAAGGCTTAAATTCTGATATTTCCTTATGGACATATATTTACTATATATTACTAAACTATGAAGTGTTGCTTTACTTAGTGAAAGAAAAAAACTAATAGCATAGAACCGTCGGAAACTGGCATAATGCTACAGCTGGTTTAAGGTTCGCTTTAAGGACTATAAGTTAGTCCAAAACTATCAGCAACTTGCTTTGGATTGCCTACACTTACATTATATTGCAGTTTAAACAGTCCTTTTGTGGTAAATGTATATTGTACAAGTTAATGTTGCTATGATTTTCAAAATTCATAATCGGGGGTTCCTCGGAAATGTGGATCTTTTGTTGAGCATCCAAGTTAGTGAAATAGGAGAGAATTTCAAATATTTTAATAAACTGTTCATTGCAATTAAATATATATGTAATATAGTGTTATTGTGTCCCTTTTTTATTATATTTTAGTTCCTTTGGAGCATGACTTCATTTATTATTCTTATTTGGATTGTTTTGATCCTTCCAGTTTGGTTGTGTCATTTTGTCTCTTTGTAGCATGATTGCATATATGTGTATAGATTACAGAAACATCTATAGATGAAGGAACACCTTCTATCTGATCCTTAACAAAAATCTATCTATCTATCTTTGGGAAAGTGTTTTTTGTTTTATCTCTCACATCTGAAAAGGGAGATGCTAAGTCACAAATGGAATTATTACTTTACTACAAGAATAAATAATAATAATGCTTATAGGGATGCACGATATTGGATTTTGGCCGATATTAGATATGCCGATATTTTCAAAATAATTTTGGCCGATACCCATATATATACAAATTACAGTCAGAAAAAGCCAGGTACAATATCTGCAATGGATTGGTGAGCTTGGGAGCTATAGGTGCATCATTAGCCTCCAAATTTGTGGAGTCATCTCTTCCACCACGCTCCAGGCTTGATGTTATCAAGAGCAATAAATTAAATTATTTTGTCAGATCTTTTACCTTTGGGTCAAGTCGCTGCTGTATTTTCTAGCTTTGTCAAAGTACTTAGAAAGGCTGCTGATGGGTTTTGCCAGCATTTTTTCCTTCTTACATTTTAGCATGCAAATGAAGTGGGCTTCCAGGATGATCGGCTCTTAAGATGTGTAATCATATTTGTAGTGTTGAAAGACTGTTGTTTTAAACATCGGCATCGGCATCACTTGTGTTTTACAAATAACCCATAGCAACTTTATTTCTACAGATCTAATCTCCACACAGCTGACATATTTGTAAGTTTAAGTCCATGTAAAGAAAGACAGTGATCACCCTATGATACCTTGTTTTGGTTGTTCAGAAATATTTTTAGTGATGTTTGGTCATTTTAAGCTTTATCGTCACGATACCGATGTTGTGAAACCACCAGTGACAGTGATTTCACCTTGGTGCTGGACTGCTGTACTTTTTCTGTTGCTTTATAGTGCTTTCTTCTTGCATTTTATTGTGCCTTTCTTTTTTTAAATGGTCTGTCTTTTTTAGATACATTTGGGCGTTGTTGTTGTTAAAGCATTTGGGGAAACGTGGTGCATTCTTACAGAAATATGTCTGTGCCGTCTATGGATAATGTTACTGCTAAAATTCAATTTTGTTCTTAAGACTTTTCAGTTGAAGGAAAAAAGAAAATAAAAAAATCACATGCACAAGGCTTAAGACTAGACACATTTTTGTTTTTCCACAGCACAAATTATTTTGTGACACCATAAAGTATCTATGCAGTGTAAAGACAGAAAGTTTTGACTAAACTCATTTTAATTCTTTTAAAGTGGCATGTTGCAATTGTTATTTTTTATGTTATACTAAAAAGGTTTAACATCATCATCTGATGCCTGGATCATATGTTTGTAAAATTTAGTGTATTCAGCTTTGGAAAATACTCCCTTTGGGATCTTATCACAATACAGTGTCCTGAAAAATCTCTCCAGATCAGATTTATCCTGAAACTTCTCCTTCTGGTCATGCTACTGAAAGACTATGTAACACTTGAATTCTGCCAGGTTCAGAAAGAATAACAGATTTATACATTTTTATTAACAGACCTAAGGCTATGGCTGCTTTGTTGTGCATCATTTCTTAGTGAAATAGTGTGTATTTCAAATATCCTTGAGGCATGACTTGTTTCATAGTTTACCTTGTTTACCCTTCCAGGTCTTGTGTGTACACTGCCGGTTCTCCCATCAACAACAGAGCGCTCTTTGGCCAGGAGCCGCCCGTTGCCATGTCAACGTGGCTTATTTGGCATTGTTTTGATCCTTCCAGTGGTGTGTGTCATTTTGTCTCTTTGTAGCATGATTGCATATATGTGTATAGATTACAGGTAAACACTTTTTAACACCTCTATATTCACCTGGTGGGAAAGAGGAATGGGTCACAAATAAATGATATAAGATTACAATTTCTCAAAGTCTAAAGGAAGATACCAGTGCTGTCAAATGTAGAATCTCTTTTTACTTGAGCAGTATGATCCAGGTTGGGTCAGTAAGGATAGGTTTGTATTGTCTGTACTCTCTTGTGGCATTTTGATAACTCCGACATTTGCTTGCAAAATAAGTATGATATGAAATGTGAAGGGATAACAAATTGCTACTATTACAATAATACACATCTACACTGAGAAAACACGACTAAATATAGGTGCATCATTAGCCTCCTGAAGCCAACATCTTCCACCACGCTAAGCGGGTGTTATAGACAATAAATTTAACTAATGGACGGATGTATTTTTAAATATTGTTTGTTATGGATCAAATTTGTGTGCTCATTTTCATGAGTCAACTCAATGAGCTAAGATTTTCTATGCACACAAAATCCTTCTTTGTGTTTAAAAATCTTGGTGCTGCTCAGTTAGATGAGTTTTTACCTTTGCCGAGTAATCCATCCACCTCACAGGTGTAGTGTTGAAAGATGTTGAGTAGAGCATAATTATTGCCCAGGTGTGTCTGGCCACAATAAAAGGCTACTCTAAAATTGTATTTGTCAAAAAATTTGATTCATGACAAATTTTGCCTCAAATTATTATTATTTTTTTATTATTAGTATTATTATTACATCAAATGTATTTATTTATTCAGGGAAAGACGCTTTAGATATCCAATGATTGATTTTTCTTATCGGCGAAATATTCAGTCGTGTTCATCTCTTCTGTCCTTCCCTCCTTCTGACATGTGCATTGTTCCGTCGCTGCAGGCCTCTTAATCTGGACTTATTATGTGCATCCCTATGCCTGCCTACCTTTTTCTGTTGCAGTAGGCCACTGGCACCAAGTCACAGCAGTGCCTCCCTTTGCTTTGGAAAAAGACGGGACAGACAATGTGGACAGAGACAAACCCGGGGCTGGATGCAGTGTGTGGACTGAGCCTGGACCTGCCTGTGGACTTGGAAAATGCAAAAATGATGTAGAAAAGAATTCAACGCTCCAGACTGTCAGGTATTTTATGACTTTTCCTGTGCTTGAAGGAAAGTTCTCCAGACAAGGCTTATTAACCTAGTCTGCTCTTTGAACATTCCACGGTAAAAGTTTCCTTTGTGACAAACCAAAAATAGTGTAGGGGAAATGACAGAGTGATGGATTAAACTCCTTTTTATGACTATATTTAAACTCTTACAGCCGCAATTGCACTAAATGCCCTTCAAAAATGTCTCGCATTCATTATAGAGTCTGATGCCTGGATCATATGTTTGTAAAATTTAGTGTATTGTGCTTGAAAATACTCCACGTTTTCCAGATCTTATCACAATACAGTGTCCTGAAAAATCTCTCCAGATCAGATTTATCCTGAAACTTCTCCTTCTGGTCATGCTACTGAAAGACTATGTAACACTTGAATTCTGCCAGGTTCAGAAAGAATAACAGATTTATACATTTTTATTAACAGACCTAAGGCTATGGCTGCTTTTTTGTGCATCATTTCTTGACGTGTGTGTATTTGGAGGAATCCTTGAGGCATGACTTGTTTCTAGTTTACCTTGTTTACCCTTCCAGGTCTTGTGTGTACACTGCCGGTTCTCCCATCAACAACAGAGCGCTCTTCCCCTGCCAGGAGCCGCCCGTTGCCATGTCAACGTGGCAGGCAGCTGTGCGGGCCCCCAGTGAGTGTGTGGTTCTGATGAGCGGGGAGGAGCAGGCTGTGCCGAGTCAGGACACCGCCACAGGTAAACACTTTTTTAACACCTCTATATTCACCTGGTGGGAAAGAGGAATGGGTCACAAATAAATGATATAAGATTAAAATTTCTCAAAGTCTAAAGTAGAAGATACCAGTGCTGTCAAATGTAGAATCTCTTTTTCACTTGAGCAGTATGATCCAGGTTGGGTCAGTAAGGATAGGTTTGTATTGTCTGTACTCTCTTGTGGCATTTTGATAACTCCTTGACATTTGCTTGCAGCCGTGAAGTATGATATGAAATGTGAAGGGATAACAGAATTGCTACTATTACAATAATACACATCTACACTGAGAAAACACGACTAAATATACGCACGTAAAATGTCTACGCGACGTCCCGCGTACGCTCTTAGTGTGAATTGGGGGTTAAGAGACTTAATTTAACTAATGGACGGATGTATTTTTAAATATTGTTTGTTATGGATCAAATTTGTGTGCCCTCATTTTTCATGAGCTCAACTCAATGAGCTAAGACTTTTTCTATGCACACAAAATCTGTTTTGTGTTCACAAATCTGCCCAAGTTAGTGAGTTTTTTACCTTTGCCGAGATAATCCATCCACCTCACAGGTGTGGCATATCAAGATGTTGAGTAGAGAGCATAATTATTGCCCAGGTGTGTCTGGCCACAATAAAAGGCTACTCTAAAATTGTATTTGTCAAAAAATTTGATTCATGACAAATTTTGTCAAATTATTATTATTTTTTTATTATTAGTATTATTATTACATCAAATGTATTTATTTATTCAGGGAAAGACGCTTTAGATATCCAATGATTGATTTTTCTTTTCTCTTGACCCATTCAGTCGTGTATCTCTTCTGTCCTTCCCTCCTTCTGACATGTGCATTGTTCCCTGTCGCTGCAGGCCTCTTAATCTGGACTTATTATGTGACTATGCCCATGCCTGCCTCCACCTTCGCTCTGGCAGTAGGCCACTGGCACCAAGTCACAGCAGTGCCTCCCTTTGCTTTGGAAAAAGACGGGACAGACAATGTGGACAGAGACAAACCCGGGGCTGGATGCAGTGTGTGGACTGAGCCTGGACCTGCCTGTGGACTTGGAAAATGCAAAAATGATGTAGAAAAGAATTCAACGCTCCAGACTGTCAGGTATTTTATGACTTTTCCTGTGCTTATTTCTTGAGAAAGTTCTCCAGACTGTTATTAACCTAAGTCTGCTCTTTGAACATTCCACGGTAAAAGTTTCCTTTCGCCAAACCAAAAATAGTGTAGGGGAAATGAGAGTGATGGATTGGGTCCTTTTTTATGACTATATTTAAACTCTTACAGCCGTCGATTGCACTAAATGCCCTTCAAAAATGTCTCGCATTCATTTTATAGAGGTACAGGATGTCGTGCAGTCTGGGACATCGGAGCAGGGCAGCCTCTGTGGGCAGGTCAGGGTTAAGTCAGGGCCTCGGTGCCAGCCAGCAGTCTGCAGGCTGGCAGCTCTTCCAGTGGTTTCCAGTAATCCTCCTCCTCCCTCATGGTTTTCCTCCAGCGGCAGCCCAGCTGTAGCCCACTGCTGCCACCAGGACTCTTCTGCTATAAGAAGCACCTTTTATTTCCACTGAATGTTTTGAAGGAAAGTTGGACATCGCTCCAAACCTTTGGAACACTTCTAATGGTGGGATTGGAGCTGCTGCTTTATGAGTAAATCATATTGTATGTCTACACTCCAGTATTTCTGAGTTCACTGTGGTTTGCCTTTGTGACGTATATACTTTGATTTACTTTGCTTTCATTTCCAGTCTTGGCACACACAGGACATCCTGGTGGACTATCCCTAGTGCTGTATTTTTCCTCAAAAAGAACAGTCATTATGTCTTGATTATTAACCTTGGATTAAACTTTTCTTTCCTGTTTTAATCTGCCGCAGTGGAGGCCAGACCACCCGCTCAGACTTTGCATTCTGCCACTCTTCTCTTGAGGATGAAACGCTCGCTCTAAATGATTATTCTGGCACGGTGGATGACGGCATCTCCTGTTCCCATGGCGACTACCCTTGCCGATTTACCGAGCGGTCGGCCAGCTCCCAGCGGGTGATCCCACATCGTGTGTTTGCCCCCGTTCGCCTGTTGCAGAAGGCCCAGGTGAAGCACTAAGAGCGGAGCTAAATATATTTGTCTAGAGACTGACAGAAGCCAGTTAGCAATAATTTTCATGTCAGAATATGCACAACAGCCTTCAGAATATAAAAAGCATCTAATTAAGACTGCTGAGAACTATTAAGTGTCTTGCTGAAGATGAAGTTTAAATAATCTATTTTTCTCTTCCAGACAGTCCTCACTCTTCTGTCTCACTGTTTGGCTGCAGCTCACAGAGTTTTGGGAGTTCATCCATTTTCCCGCCTCGATGTTCTCATTGTGCCCGCAGGGTTCTCCAGTCTGGGCATGGCCAGGTAAAAGCACAGACATATACCCATTAGTATTGTAATCTTCTTCAGGCAAGTTTAGAATTTTGTACACATGACCTGGTGTGTGCGAAAGGTTCAGTCTCACAATGGTAACAGAGGTGTGGCAGAGGTGAGACTCAGACTTCACAGAAAAGCATATTTGTTTGTTTGTGTGGTGGTGCAGTGACAAAAACATAGCCTACATTCTATTTTCATATTAATTTATCCCAATTATCCTTGTGGAAATGCATCTCAAGTTAAGGGTCCACCTTTCCTTTACAAAGGCTTATGTTGACATTTATTTTGTTCTGTGCAAATGAGAAACAACCATAACTACAGCTCAATGGTTTTGTGACGTTATAAAACAAAATTACTGTGTAAAGGAGCTTTTGAGACCAATGCTTTGTATATGTCTTTGTGCTATGTATTTTAAAGTATTGTGGTGTGCTTTTACATTGATTTCACTTATACTGCTCGAGCTCTATAGCATTCTTTCCACTTGATTCTGATACACTGTTGGGTTTGATGTTTTCTTTGACATTTAACTGCTCCCTTGCCCTTTGGTGGGTCTCTCTCTTGTGCAATTTCCAGGGAAGTCCCTTAACGTAAGCTGTAGATTGACTTTGACCACAGCTAATCTGCTCTCAAAAAGACAGTACAAAATCAAAATCTAACACACACAGTAGACAAGAGACCTTTTCTGTGGGCCTCTGTACAAACCTTTTTAAGTTGTTTTTTCATTGCCCCATCCCCAACCCTTGACATTTTATAACTTTTTTTTCCACCCTTCCTTCATCTCTCTTCCGAAACGCCACCCCTCCCTTCCTTTATCCCCTTTCCAAAACTCACCGCCCCTTTTCCATCCCAAACAACTCTATTCTCTCATCCCTCTCCCAAAACGTTCACTCCCTGTATGTTTAAGGAATTTCCCACTCACCCCATGCCCTGTTCACACATTTCACAGTCGTTTAGTCGTGAAATTTTTAGTCTCATCCAAATAACTTATTGCATTTTCCCCACTTCCTCCAATCCCAACACAACTCCCACTTCTACATTCAATCATGTTGCAGCTTCTCAAAGGACCTAAAGACCCAAACTGTTGTGACGAGAGAGAGGCGGCTAACCTCTAGTCTGGGCAGCGCTTCAGTGACGCAGCGGGCCCTTCAATGGTGCGCTGTGTTTTTTAAATAGCAGTGGTTTCAGGTGGTCCGCAGCCTCTTTGCGCCACACTGAACCTGTGTGTGTGCTTATGTATATTTGCGTTTTAGCGGAGGTCTGGCGGCTCTGAGGTGACGTGTGGGTGTAAAACCACAGGATGATAGATTTACGGTTTGATATGCTCCGTGTAACTACTCGTAAGCCTTCATTCTCTTTGTATACCTTTATGCTACTCCAACGTACCCACTTTTATCACTTGTATTTTGATTATTTTATTCTTGTTATTGCTTTATGCAGCTGTCATAGTGGTTTCCAAGCAATTTACTTCGTGTAATATACCACAATGTTTTGTCAATATTTCTTCAGTGGCACATGGCACCTTTTTAATGTTGTTGACTCTTTTGTGTTAACCCTCCTGTGTTGCACTGGATCACTCTGAGCTTTTTCTCAATAGGTCAGAGGCAGTTTGGAGGATGGGATAAAGAACTTAGAACCTTGTCATTGAGACTATTTTGACATTGGTTCTTGAGGTATACAGGCACTTGCACTGGTGTAGCCAGGAATCACAATGTAGGTGGGCCCAGAGAAAATCGAGTGGGCCTAGCCTAAAATGCATCAGTTACAAAAAACAATAATATTAATTTTTAAATAGCGCTTTTCCACCTACTGTAGCACTTTAAAGCTTTACATATATTAACCTATTTACCAGTGTTACAGAACACCACTGGAGGCAATGTAGGTTAAGTGTCTTGCCCAAAGACACAACGACAGTATGTGGGGGAGAGCGGGATGTTAGGATGTTTTGGTATATTTTGAGCGGGGATCAAACCGCCCACCCGCCGGTCGAAGGACGGCCGCTCTACCCACTGAGCTACTGCCGACCAACACAACTACACCTGCTTAAATACACCACCATTTAATCAGAGCACATAAGCTGTGTTAAGAACATAACGGTAAGAACAGCATTAGCATGCACCACACACACGCGCGCATCTGACAGACGCAACTCAACACTATCATCAAATCGGCACGACAGTAGTGGATACAATAGTGGACAGTATGTAACAACAATAATGCTTGTCATATTAGTTTGGCTCAGCGGACACAATGTGGATTTGCTAACACATCCTACTCGGATGAATGTGTTAAAACAGATCCAGCCGTAAGTCCTCCTCAGTGCTGGCCCTAGGCTGAGGCGAGTCTGAAACAATGAATGTGCTACTATAGTAAATTATGATTCGTTCATTTTCATGATTGCACATTTACCCCTATTAATTAGCCTAATATATGGCTGTATGTACCTGTACACTGGCGTGGAGGAGAAGTAGACGTTTGATGGACCACTGCTGGTGATGGAGGAATTGTTGAATTAACGTTAACAACAGAGCTGAGCTCCTTACTACTTGAGATTGATGTCTCCTGAACAGTTGAATTATCTTCCTCTTGCGTTCGTGGTCTTTTTGACACAAACTTTAGTAAGTTGCTCTGTTTCATTTTTGTTTAACATGCCTAGCTACGGTGTCCCCGCTGTGTATCGTGCTCGTTGCGGTGAAGGGGGGAGGGGATAGGGGCTGTTCGCAATCTGACTTTGATGTGGTTCGGAGACATTTTGTTATTATGGCAAACAAGACTCAAGGAACAATACGATTTATTTTTATAGGTCAAGTATTGTGATAATTGCAACATAATTCATTCATTAGGCAATCTTCAGAAGCAGCTAACTGGGTGGGCCTGACTGACAGGTGGGTGGGCCAAGGCCCACCCAGGCCCTCCCGTAGCTACGCGGCTGGGCACTTGATGATTGTCCATAACTCAAAGGGCAGGAGTGTGCTTTCTTGTTTTTCTTTGAGGCCTAAGTGAAACTCCTCCCAGTATTTTCCTCCTAGAAATGTTCCTTTTTATTTAATTTTTTTTATTTTCAATATGTATAGTGAGTGAACAGAGTAGAAATCTACATTCTATGATGATTGACTTTGCATTTAGTAAAAGATAGAAATAAACAATAACATTTTGTATAATTGAAAGTATTCTTAATTCACAGCATGTATTTCCACCTGGCTTGGACTTTTGAGCAGTACTGTAGACTACATGTTTCTGCTTCACATTGCCTCTAGTCCCAAACAGTTTTTTTGACAGATTGCAGCAGGACTGAGAGCCTCTGGTTGACTGGTCACAGTTGACTCTCTTATTGGTCAAATAGTTGCAGACATTTATTACGTACACTAAAAGGTGGCTCTAGTTCAGTACTTAGATGTGTTTCAGACTGTTTCATTAATATGTAGTGGAGAAGCTCAGGTGTATATTACTGTACAGCAGGGAGCGACAAGTCCAAATAAAGTGTCTGAAAAGACGGCTGCTGTGACAGAGAGTGGTTATGTGATATAATGTAACGTCATGGACTAGTTGAGTACAAGTACAGTTCCTTTGCTGGGCTATAGCCTGACAACAGTTTGAGATTTGCCCAGAGCACTAACCAGTCATATGTGTGAGGGTGGAAGTCATGTGACATTTTTATTTTTTTATTTTTTTCCTTTTTCCATTATGTTACATGGGGTGGAGTTACGGTTTATTTTTAATGACTATTGCCTCTTTTATGCTGACTGTTTGTTGCAGTATGTCTTGCCTTATCCTTAAAGGCTCCATGGGGGGTGTGAAGTTGTTACAAAGGTGAGACAAGGTGAGGTAACTGGTAATTAATGGGCACAGCTCAGTATTTAGTTGATAATGTAATGTGTGTAGGTGTGTGTAGCAGTAATGGCACAAAAACAAGAATAGTGTTTCTGTTTACTCAAGCTCTGCATACTCCCCAAAATAATGATGATGATGATGGTAAATGTCTGACTGGTTTTTGGACCCTTCCCCCCCAAATACAGTAAAACTTTTTTAGAGTTGTCTTTTATTGTGGGCAGCCTTTGGCACACCTGTGCAATAATCATGGTCTCTAATCAGCATCTTGATATGCCACACCGGTGAGGTGAATGGATTATCTCGAGAAGTGCTCACTAACTCAGATTTGTGAACAATATTTGAGAGAAATAGGCCTTTTGTGTTCATAGAAAAAGTCTTAGAGCTTTGAGTTTAAAACACTCACAAGGTTGTGCAAATTATTATTTTTTTTTACAGCGTATTGATGAATCACATTCATAATTCTAGCATGTGAACATTATCCCAGTGTCTGCGGTCTTTAGCCACAGTCTTTTTCTTTCTCATTTGTCTGGAGAAAAGCAGCCCAGACAGGAAATGAGCTCATGGCCTAATATTTATTCCGTGCGAGTTGGTTGCTCTCTGCCGGAGACACAAGGCGACAAAAGTGTCCTGACCTGCAGGGGTTTAGCACACCTACCATACCTATTAGGGTAACTTTAGTGTGTAAAACCCTCTTCTCTCATCTTGTAAAAATTTGTCTTTATTTTGAATGGACACCAAGCGTCTGATGGATGTTTTCTTAGCCTCACGAGGGTAGATCCCAGGCACTTATTGCTCTGCCCTGTTTAAACTCCTGTTAGTTGTAGATGACAGGGAAGAGATTTAGGGGCTTCATTAAGTCTCAGACGGCACCTGCACTGACTCCAACTATAAAACTCTGCATAACTGCATGGGTTACAATGTCAAGGCACGGCGTCCTCCCCTCAATGCGGTGGGTCAGTCCGGCTAAACTGCCCCTGGAAACCACAGGAGGGCAGGGGGGTCAATAAAAATAGAAGTGCAGATTAAGATGGTGATGAGACGCAGAGGGTAAAATGAGGCTTCACCACAGACCAGCGGACCCCCAGGATGTGGGAGAGGATGTGTGGATCATTCCCAGCAACAAAAGCCCATTAGCCGCTGGAAGGACTTCAGAGACTAGCGCAATTTAATCTAGAGATTGGGAGCTATGTGGGCCCCAGTCTTTGGGAACAAGCCAAGCACAGTGCCCCCGTTGAAGGAGCAAGGGGGTGGTGGGGGTATATGAGGCGAGGAGGCGTGAAGACAGAAGGAGGGCAGGGGAGGATTCATCTCGGTGTGAAGTTTTTCTACCAAGATACAAAGCAGAAGGGCAGGAAACCCAAGATTAAGAAGTCAAGTAAGGGCAGGTCTGTGTTTCAAGGGCTGTGCCACGTACGCCGTGCACCGCGAGTCTGCCTGACTCACACATGCACACACGCACTTAAGACAGAAGAAGCTCCCAGGGCCATAAGGCAAGTCAGCAGTTTATAGGATCAGACAACAAAACTTTATATTATCTGACAGAGAGGCCATTCTTTCATGTGTCAGCACAATCCTTGTGTTCGTCAGGCTTCAAGAGTTCATTGTAACTAAGCAGTGAGGATAGGACTCACAAAAATCGGATTCAGTGCTGTCATGATGTCTTTAAAAATTAGGATGAGGTGGTCTTGGTCTGGACCAAACTGAACCAAGATCTGGTTCCATTTGTAGTGCATATTTCTATGGCAGAGCATTTCTTTTATGTCTGAGGGACTCGGGTGAAGCAAAAAAAATATTTTGCACAAAAAATTTAAATTAATCAGAATCATTGTTGGTGGCAATTTTTCTTTTTCTTTTTCTTTTTTTGTAAAAAAAACTAAAAATAATCTAAACATTTAAGGGGTTAGAAAATCTGAAGATTCATAAACATTATGTATAGTGAGGACTGAAATCTTCAGGAGAGCATTTTTGGGTGTCCGAGGGACTCACGTGGAGCAAAGGATTAAAGGGGCGGCAGTGGCTCAGTAGTAGAGCGGTCGTCCTTCAACCAGAAGGTAGGTGGTTCGATTCCCGCTCTCCCCACAGTTCATACTGTCGTTGTGTCCTTGGGCAAGACACTTGAGACAAGAAGCAAGACGCGCTTTGGATAAAAGCGTCAGCTAAATGAATAAATGTAAATGTAAGTACCCCTAAAAGTTAATATAATCCAGTATCTTTATTATTGTTATTATTTTTTTTTTATTTGGATATGCTCCATCTTTTACATGAAACACTATTTATTGCTTTTCAAGTGCTCTTTAGCAACTTGCAAACAGGGCATATACAGAATTTTGATTGTAGCTATGGCAACTACATCCTTTCTTTCATTCTTTTAAAACATATGTGGCTGATTTTTATTTGTTGCTCAGCTACACTTAATAGAAAAACAGTTGTCTGTGAGACAAGATCCTAAATCTGGATTAATGTATTTACTAGACTAGACTAGGTATTTATTCACATCAAACAACTTCAAGTTGCTAAAAACACCATTCTAATGCAAGTCCAAATGGAAAAATCAATGTATATTGCTTTAAAATGTGTTTTTATATATTTTATAATTTGGATTAAGTGTATTGATAATGTTTCACAAGAGGAAACTCCTACAGCAGCAGTTGCAGCATAATAACCAGGATCTATGTAGTGTTAAGTCAAGCATTAACGTTCTCCCTCCGTATCTGCATTCTTACATAATATATTTCTATCTTTATTGTTTCTACGACAACGCTGTGGGACGTGCTTATGCTCTATGTGCTCTTAGTAAAAGTTGAGTGAGTCGATTAGGAAGAGGAAGACAAATAGTTTGCTTAAACACTGATAGAGGCGGGATAAACAGGTGTCTGTGATCAAAGCAGGAGACGGAAACAAGGAGTCCGGGAAAACCATCGGGGATTTCCTTAACGTTTGTTCCATTGGATAAAAGCGTACAGGAATGTTTTAAATTGAAACTTAAAACTTGACATGCATTAAACAAGTGAACTGTCACGGCGAGACATCTTATACTTTGTTTGTGTCAAACTTGTGCCTTTTGTCTACCTCATACATGTCTTCTTTTTTTTTTTTTGTGTTAATGCGTAATCACTCTATGGCATCTTGACTACGTCACTGGTTTTGTCTGGGAGTGACAGGAAGGGCAAAGCATTTCCTCTGGCTCTTTGAAGCCGAGGCCTATGTGTCTGGAAGCAGCGGCTGGACAAGGTCAACTAATCAGAGCTCACGCTGCTTGTCCCGTGGCCAAATGAGGACATGTCTGACCATGTGTCGCTCTCTTTCTTGTATTCTGTTGAGGGTGACACAAGTGTTGAAACGCGGCTGGACTATGTTGGCTGTTTGGCCTCGCTGTGGATGGGCAGATTCCTGTGCTTGTGTTTGGATGAATACTGGTATTGTTCACGTTATGATGTAAGGATGTGTTTGCAGAGTGGTGACATCAGAGGAATGCTACAGAGACCATTTGTCCTCTGTCACTTCTGCTCTAGTGTTGACACAGACTTCCAATACAGATATCAGGATTTTGCTTTAATTTGGATGTGCAAGTTGATGATAGTAATTTGATTTGACATGAGGAAAGCTCTGCATTAGTAAAGTTCTCAGTTACATGGTTGTATACAGTGGCATACTGTATACAATCGGTTACATAATTAATACATTTGCGGACACAATACTACTGTGTTTCAGTTTTCAAACATTGATATAATATAAACCTAATGTCTTTTGAAACCTTTTGAAAACATTTGGACAAATGTCTGTAATCTCTGACAGCCATGTGAATTTCTAAAATAGTAGCTATAGATACATTTAGTGTTAATTATGATTTTTTTTTTTATTAGATTGATTGTTTTACTGCATCCTATTCAAGTAAATATCCATTAGTCTGGATGTTGTGAGTCTTTTAAATGAGCCTTTTTAATAAATCAAATTCACATCTTATCCATGCATATACTGTAAACCACACATTTCAATTTTATTTTATTACACATGAGGTGAAGAAAAAGGTGACTGAGAAGTCTCTGAGGAGGGACTTTGTGAATTTAAAGCAACGTTTTTCCTATGCTGTTAGTACAATGTTTACCTTACACTTTTACGAGATTCTCAAAGTGTGTGTCAGAAAAAGGCTTCTGACTCGCAGATTAGGGAGGAGGATGTGGTTAGTGACCCAGCCTGTCTGCTGTCTCTGGTGGCTCAGTCCCAGTCTGTTTGCATATGGGACTGGAGCTCTGACCCTGCCCCACAACCCTGTAAAGAGAGGCAGGGAATTCCACTGTGATCTATTCACCGTCATAAATTATGGACACTTTTTTAAATCTTGCATCCAGGTTCTAAAGTAAAGGGCATAGGTGAGGCAAAAGGAACTATCTTGGGTAAAAAGCATCTGTCTCTCAGTTTTATAAAGTGATGAACTTTTTTACCAGTGCTGATAATTACAGTTTCCATAAAACATCATACTACAAACTTTGAAAACACATAAAATATTACAGGTTTAATTAGACCTTTCGATTTTATGGGCTCAGAGGCCAATATGGCTTTGTTAATATTGCTATTTGGTATCACTCAAAGTCAAACAGTGAATATATGGCACTTTTGATTTAAGTTCAGCACAATAGCAGAAAACATGTGACCCTAAACTTGACCTTTCTAATTCACCCTTAGAACCACAACAGTGGATTCTGAAGAAAAAGGGAGTAGAAAAACAGCTAAGTAGTAAAACTGCTTGTTCCACTTGAGCATTCAGCCAAACCAGCCAGCCATATAAATGTCACAGGCACTAGGTCAAAGTTATGACTGGGCTCCACCTCTTGACCTCTGTAAGTGGCACTGTAGGATTTTCAGCTCCACTTGAGTTGGCTGCATTGTTTGTTTTATGGGCAGGCAGGAAGTGACACTGGCTATAGGTCCCTTTTGGGAGGAAGTGCAGGCCCACAGGCAGAGGGAACATGGCACTCAGTAGGATAAATTCCCTGCTGTCTCAGGACCTTTCAGTGTTTCACCTGAGACTTTTATAGGGCCCTTTGACATCAACTTGTAATTACTCATTTGGCACATAATGAACATTCAGTTACTGAAAACAAGGCAAAGTGGACCATGAAGTTTTAATTTAAAAGTTTAGATATTATACTGAACAAAAATTTAGACGTTTATGCTTTTACCTTCATTTTCCATGAGCTGAACTTAAGGAACTAAGACTTTTTCTATGAACACAAAAGGCCTATTTTCTCAAATATTTTTCACAAATCTGTTCAGATCTGTGAAATCTGTGTAGATAATCCATCCACCTCACAGGTGTGGTATATCAAGATGCTGAGAGAGCATGATTATTGCACAGGTGTGCCTTAGGATGTCCACAATAAAAGGCCACTCTAATTTATGCAGTTTTACTGTTTTGGGGAAGCGGGTGTCCAAAAACCAGTCATAGTCATAGTCCAAAATGCCATCAATAAAATGTTTGTGTGTTTGTCCATAAAATACACCTGCCCATACCATAACCCCACTACCACCATGGGCCACTCGATCCACAACGTTGACATCAGCAAACCGCTCACCCACACGATGCCATACTGTCTGCCCTTTTTGGTTATGCAAACCAGTTGTTGCAGCAGCTGTCTGGGTGGCTGGTCTCGGAGGATCTTGGTGAAGATGCTGGATGTGAAGGTCCTGGGCTGGTGAGGTCACATGTGGTCTGCAGTTGTGAGGCCGGTTGTATGTTCTGCCAAATTCTCTAAAAAGCCTTTGGAGACAGCTTATGGTGGAGAAATAAACATAGAATTCACAGGCATCAGCTCTGGTGGACATGCAGTCAGCATGCCAACTTCACGCTCCCTCAGAGTTTGCGACATCTGTGGGTTTGTGCTGTGTGTTTTTATCTATCTTGTGGCCTGTTTAAGGCACACCTGTGCAATAATCATATTAAGATAACTTAAGCCGACGTTACAAAATAATGTAAAAAATGTGAAGGTTCTTAGTTGTTCAATCTGCTTATAGTACAGGAGCCAGCTTCCTCTAGTAAAATCAATGTCTGTCAGTAGGATATTGTCTCTGATGAAGACACAACTTGTTTTCACGTCCTTATGAATAGCTTTATGGGTATCTTTAGAAAAGAAAGGGAATCACAGGCATGCATCTTGATTTCTTCTTGAAGTTGAGCTGGGCGATATGGCAAAAGATTTATCTTGATATATTTTTCCTGATTTAAAACACAGGTATTAAACAATATAATATGAACATTAAATAAAATACACAAATGCCTTTTTCCGCTTGGGCGGAACTTCTTGTGGCCGACCATAGCGACGAGCTTTGATGGACCATTTGATGTGGAGCTGAAAATCCCCCAGTGCCACTTACAGAGGTCAAGAGGTGAAGCCCAGTCATAACTTTGACCTTATACCTGTGATGTGAAATTTGAGGAAAGCTGTTACAGAATCTAAAAATGTGAATTAAGCAGTTACTAAGTAGAGAACAGACAGGATGAGGGCTACAGGTTCTCACGCTTCATTAAAGTGGACAGTTGCCTTAAACCGGTTCCTCGCTAATCGGTGTCTACATCAGATAAAAATGGCCAACGCTATAGTTGTGTTCATAAGTTTACATACCCTGGCAGAATTTGTGATTGTTTGGCCAGAAAATATGAATGATAACACAAAAAATCTTTCTTTCATACAAACAAATGTTTACTCTTTTTAAATCAAAATGACAACAGAAAGTACCCAAATGACCCTGATTAAAAAGTTTACATACCTTGGTGATTTTGACCTGATAACATCCACACTAGTTGACACAAACGGGTTTGAATGGCTACTAAAGGTAACCATCGTCACCTGTTTGCTTGTATTTAGTGTGTGTGTTTAAAAGATCAGTGAGTTTCTGGGCTCCTGACAGGCCTTTGCATATCTCATCCAGTGCTGCACTGATGTTTCTGTATTCTGAGTCATGGGGAGAGCAAAAGAATTTTCAAAGGATCTGCGGGAAAAGGTAATTGAAGGTCAGGTAGACCAACAAAAATTTCAACCACAACTACCAGGAAAACTGTTCAAGATGCAAAGAAAAACCCACAAATAACTTTAGCTGAAATACAGGTCTATCTGAACAAAGTGGTGTTTCAAGATGCACAATAAATAGGCACTTGAAGAAAAAAATGGGCTGCATGGTTAAGAAAGCCATTACTATGCAAATACCACAAAGCATCCTGCTTACCTCTAAACTTCTGGAACAAAGTGATGAGACCTAAATTGAACGTTTTGGCCACAACCATAAACTTCACATTTGGAGAGGAGTCAACAAGGCCTATGATGAAATGTACACCATTACTACTGTGAAACATGGAGGTGGATCGCTGATGTTTTGGGGCTGTGTGAGCTACAAAGGCACAGGAAAAGATAAATGCAGAATGTTATCAGAAAATACTGGAGGTAAATTTGCACTCAACATGAACATGATTCAAAGCACAAGGCCAAGTCGACCTGTCATTGGCTACAGCATAATAAAGTGAAGGTTCTTGACATCTCAGTCTTCTGACCTCAATATCATTGAGCCACTCTGAGGAGATCTCAAACGTGCAGTTCATGCAAGACAGCCCAAGAATTTACAGGAACTTCTTTTGCCAAGAAGAATGGGCAGCTTTACCATCTGAGAAAATCATCCACAACTACCACAAAAGACTTCAAGCTGTCATTTATGTTAAAGGTGGAAATACATGATTTTAAGAACTGGGGTTCATTCATTCTGATTCAAAAAGATTTAACACAATTCTTTGACAATAAATGGCTTCACCCAACCACTAACTATGAATGATAACTATGAGTTATCATTCATATTCTGTGAAAAATGGCCCAAAAAAATCACATTCTGCCAGGATGTAACTTATGAGCACAACTGTATATCATCACATCACATCATCACATTAAATTTGATATTTGGCAAAGCCTTTTCTTAAAAGGTATATAAATCAACACAGCAAATGTCGAGTGAAAGAACATCATTACAATGTGTTACATTTACTTAAAGCAAACGTGTATATAATATCTTCATATCTGAATGTTTTGTAACATAAATATAGTAGGTAGCAGGTGCCAGAAAATGTATAGACGTTAGCTTTTCAAGTCATAATGTATAGGGTGCTATGAATACTTAATATCTCCACATCAAGTTGTAAGAAATGTATCTTTTCTTGCAACTAAAAATGCACTTAACACCAACATGTGTGTTTCTTTCACCCTCAAAAAATGCCTCCTGTATATCTGGATATATAAGTCATTAATTATCAAGTTTGTGCTGTTATTATCCTACATACCGGGGTTTTCTGGAAACAATAGCTGGTCACAGTAATTCTCTTTAAGTGGGCTTATATTTACCCTAACTGTAGTGCACCTCCCTGTCACTCTCCTCTTTGTCCTCTTTTCATTTCGGCTCAGTGCGCCCACAGCTCGCCCACCTCTCCTCCTGACGTCTCAGTGGACTTCTAGCCTTTCTCCCTTGCTCGCCGGTTTGATCTGGGTGGTAACCCTAGAAGTGTGCGACAGCGGCCCGCTCTTTCAGAAGCCAGTGAGGGGTGCAGGGTGGGGAGGGCGAGATGTGGGGGTTGGACCTTTTGTGGATCTGGAGACAGCTGTTAATCAAATAGTCAAGGATGAGGTGTTTCTTTCTTCTCACCTTGAGTGGATCCCCCCTCAGCAGTGCGCACACAGAAAGCAGATCTGCATGCCTTCACCTGGGAGTCTCCCGAAGAACGAGTGACCTGTGTGCACTTAAGCCAGATTGAAAACTTTAGATGAGCTTTTTCTCTTTTATAGTTTTCTGTTGTTACACTGTTGCAGTATAGAAATTGTTTGTGTCAACTTGTGTGCAGAAATTGAATGAGATTATAATTGCACATAATATTAGACGTTTTGAGTGCATGCAGATTCTAAAAAGTTCTGCTTTTGCAATCTTTGTCAGTGTGAACACGTGTTCATGTGTAAGTACAGAAACAGATGATAACATAAAATGTTTGTGTTAATAGCACCAATTAAAACATTGTCCCTCATTATCTCATGATATATATTTTTTTGTCTGATCCTTATTGTTATTAGTCTTTTGTTGACAGTCCAACTTACATTTAACCAGTTTAAAAGAATATTTTGGAGGGAAAATCTTCAGACAGGACCATAACACCTTGTCATCAGAATAACCAATAACCAATTTGACACTGTCTATAGTATGTGCCTTTATTAGAGGCCTGTCTACTTGCTACAGGATAAGTTTACCTGCATCTTCTTGTATAACACAGCTTCCTTAACTCCACCTTCTCCTGACAGCAGCAGGCTCTACATATGATAAAGTCTTTTCCCTCAAGAAGCCAATTCATATGTGATAGTTTTGAGATAGATTTCCAGTGGATAGTGTATTTGTGGCATTGATCAAAATAATGGCAGCCACTCTATATGCTGTTGTTTTCCTCCTGGTGACACATGGCCCTCCATTGTGATCAATGATGGTTAGTGTAGCTTTAAACTGCCCTTGGAATTGAACCTGCTGGCAACAGCTGGCATATCGTACTACGTTTAACAGTAGCACAGCCGTACTGTGCCATAAGTCTGGATTAGAGGCTGTATCCAGACAGGCCTGTCACTGCGCAGCCATTCTGCTAACTAATGGATGAGTCCAAAGGAGCCATTCCCTGGTGTGATGAATGGCTCTGGTGCAAAGCATAGGGGACGCTGCTACTCCTGTGTGCTTCCTAGGGCATGTGTGTGATAGTGTAATCTAAAGGCTGGGGGTAATTTCATTTGTCTGTGCAAAGCCAGACGGCTTAATGTCCGTGGGACCTCTGTGCTGAACCGGCCAAAATGAGACATTTGCAGCAAAGTGCTGTGAAATGCTCTCCGGTAATGCCTCTCATGTCTGGCTGTGCTTTTAGCCTTGAGGGAGAGACGGGCCTCAAGCCGCTCCACCACTGCTTTAACACCAGACAGATTTTCTGAAACGCACTAAAGCACAGATTTAGTGTCTCAGATTTCAGTCCTTCCACATTCTGTTTGGTATCTAAACATACACGCCACCTCCTTTTGTTATAATATTCTCATGTTAACCAACAGTTTGTTATTGCGGCTAAATGTGTGTGTGCACATGCCGTCTGATCATTATAAGAGCTCTACCTCGCTGCATGGCTCTGCTTTTGTCCAGAAACTAATAAACTGTGCCTGTGCTTAGAGCAGTTTCCTAAGCTGTGTTGCATTTAACTCTACCTTTTGTAAAGCAGTTTTAGTTCCTGTTGTGTGCAGGTACCTGCTTTATTTTATTATTCATTGCTACAATTAAGAGAATGTTATTTGTCTTAAAGCAACACTATATAACTTTCCTAGAAATGACATAGAAATAATTATTTAGAGGTAACAGCCCCATCCAAGTTTGCAGTATAAGTAAACATTTTACCAGTATTTGCACTTTAATAGTTAAGGCTTTTAAAGTACAATACTAAAATATATATTTTACATTATATGAACTTTTTAAACTTTAAAGAAACTATCCTCCAGCCCTGGACATTTCTGTGTCTGCATATGGCCTGCATATTTTTTCTTAACCGTCTAAAGTTGAATAGATATTCTCCTTGACCCCTCCTTTCCCTCGAGTGCACTCATCAGCAGCAGGACTTCCCTGACAGACAGCAGCGTGGCCTGTGCAGCTGAAACTCTTTACACAGACAGCTCTGCTCAACTGCTAACTTCTCTTCAATCCCGACTTCATCCCTCTTTCTCTTCTGTCAGTCTTCTCATCCAGCCGCATAGACTGAACTTTCCTCTCCTTAGTGTTTGTGGGGCCTTCATTCTCTGCTAAACAGAAAAGAAGATGGTATATTTATTACCCCATGAGCAAGAACGCTGATTGATATTGTGATTGTAGTAGAAGCCATACAAGTGTTTAAAGTGCTGGGTGATGACGAGTAATGTTACGCCGATGGCTGCAGTGATACAGAAATGTGAGTTATGTCAGTAAATGTCATGTCGACTGTACCCTGAGGCTGATTGACAGGGCTTTTGTCTTCTCAACATTGCACATTGATTAGAGGTAGACAAAACATTGTAAAGGCCCTACTGTATGTAGAGCAGTCAGAAAGTGCTGTTTAGACAAGTCTCTGTCATTTTGAAAGACACACTCAACATACTGCATTGTTCAATACATCATCAAAACTTTAACTCTCATTTGTAAACATTATCAGGACTTGCCTCCTGTCCTCATCAGGGAGTAAGACTGCAAACTAATGTCTATCTGCGCTCACATTCTTCTGCTCTGAAATCAGTTTTGGACTGAAGAAGGAACACTGGACAGTAGATTGTTGTGCTGTTAAGAGAAGAAAGCTCAGACATCTGCTATCACTCCAGCCGATATGGATTCAAAGAAGCTTTGCACAAACGTCTGTGCCTGACTCTGTTGACTCAAGCAAATGATCTTTTTTTCACTTTTAGAATTTGTACATACACGGCATACATATGCTTCATGCTTAAGCCATGGTGTTAAGAGGCTGGGAATACATCTATCAAAAGCAATGGCAACAAAAGCCGACCTTACCAAGTACCAGGGCAAACAAACTGTTTTGATTAACAAGCGTCAAGTGCAGAGTATTTGATATTTTCAGTTTGATGCTGTTTGACACATAAATGCCAGGATGACGAATACATCATGACAAATGAACTGATGAAGGAAAATCCACAGAATACTTCAATCTAAACTCTAAATGTCTTTTATAAAAGCTGCTTCCTGTTCCAAAACCACCATCTATAATGTCATGATGCTAATTTTTGTACCTCTGTGTTTTTGATGGGCTCTGATATGGTTTCTGCTATTTATTTTCATAGTATGATATGATGAGGGTGGGGCGGCTCCCTGGGGGCCCAGGCTGGCCCTCGTTCATGTGCTCAGGCCCTACATGGAGTGGCATTTGGCCCTGTGGGGCCTCGTCTGGGAGCTCAGAGCTGATCTGTAGCCAGCCTGGAATGCCAGACATTTGAAGTCAGACTAGTTAAAAAGACCAAAGGGTGGTAGGAGTTTGGTCAAACAGGCCCCTGTGTCTAAAATAGCCCACAGACTGTGTCCAGAGGGAGGCCCGAGAGACAAAGCCTTTTCCCGTAAGCTCTATTACCACAGAGCAGCCCTCCCACCTTCACTTGAAAATAGACAAAGCTGTACTTTGTGTTGACTGTAAGTCGTACCTGGTCCTCACTGTTTATCACTGTAAAGTACTGAACAGACTGCATTGGTGCACAATCAATCAGCTAAGACCTGACCTTTTTAAAATGTACCATAGTTTAATTAAATTACCAGGCTAAATTCAATTTCTCTGACTTTACTGCCTGGATAATTGTCTTTGAAGTTATGCTCCTGTATAGTATATACCTCAGTCAGATCTTAACTGGCGTAGGCCCATGCTCAAGTTTGAGTGACGGCCGAATAGCTGCAATCTGCAATCAGGAAATTTAAGTGTTGTAGTGTAGTATTAAAAACCTGCCATTGGGTAAGATCTGGGGTCCTTCACGTTATCGGCTTAAAATTATCAAAGTGTGAATTAAAAGCCTGGCACATGAAGTACATTAACATTTATTACAATAGGACCAGTTGGACCTTTTATGATACTTTGCACAGATTTATAGTGTGATAAAATACAACATTTATTTTTGATATATTGTGGAACCTTAATATCAATCACATTATTACTAAAATGGTCAAACTGAACCTTGAATACAGTGCAGTGCTGGGTTCTGTTAAAATGTTTATGCCAGTATTTTCAACTTGTTTCCGAGGGTAAAACCAGAGGCTCTTTCACATGACCTGTACCTCAGCCACAGTTGAGGGCGATTGAGATGAAAATGCTTGGTATTCCAGACCTGACATTGTCTATATCAATAATACACACACTATGGTCTTGTCACTTACTCGCCACTTTACACGTACAGTAGAGCTCTCATCATCTTTTTCTCTCTCGTGGGGCTGTTTTAGCGGTGTCCTGGCTATGAGCTGTACCGAACTGGGGATGTCAATTACACGCCTATGATAGGGCCTCTTCTGCATTATGCATGGAAGAGGTCCGCTGGGGGAAAAAATGGCCTACAGCCGGAACGATGGATGGGGAAATGGAGGGATGAATAATGGATGGAGAGACGGAGGAGCGAAACAGTGAAACCTATTGCAATCTGCGCCTCACCAAATTGAAGACTTGCCCCGACTCACACCTCTGAGGCTCGGGGACCAGATGCCGAGTCACAAGCTGCTCATGTGAGAACGCACAGCGAGACTTCTTCACTGTGTTATGACTCTGACATCTCAAAGGTCGGCTGAGGTCGTGCTGCCATATGTAGGCGGCCTCTTTCTGGACACATGTAGGTGTTATAGAAGAAATTTTTGAGAAGAACTTGGTCCAATACACCCTTTTACTCTACTGTCCGTTTTACCAATGACCACTAGGTTTTACTTTTACCTTAAAATGGTAATTTGAATAACTATTAAAGATTGTGAGCATTGATTGTTCTCACGTGGAAGATCATGTGGGTCAGACATGAGACTGCAATGTATGTATGCATCTATCTTTGGCTGTTGGCTCTTGTCTAAATAAGTATTGGTAAATGTATACAAATAGGTTCCCCCGAGTGTGTGTTGCTTCAGGCATTATATTATAACTCTTTGATCAAATATAGTACACCTTTTTGCTTGTGTCTGTTTACACATCTAAGGCTCGGGACTATTTTTATTTTATCAGTCCAACAACCAAACATTTTTCTTTGTTCGACAAGGTTATTATATGTCAGACTCTTTAACTCAGTAGAAATACATTGGGAAAATTGTAAGATTGACAAAACATAGAGATCTTGAGGGGAATTGATTTTTACATTGTGATGCATAAACAAATGTAGCTCATCCATAGCTCATATAAACACTTATTACTACATGAGGTATTGATAGTAGATGTCACAAGGGCATTTTAGAGAGTAGAGTCCAAAACATTTCTCTTGGAGTTTGACAGTTGGTAAGAAAACTAAAACATTTAATTGTTCAGTTTTTTCCAGAAATACTCTAGCTTCTGATGTCACTACACTAGAGAGTTTAGTCACTCTTTGGAAGTATACAAGCTCGTATTTTTATGACTTATCTCAGGTTCACTCAAAATTTGATTCCTATTGGAAGATCAACCTTCTCTTATACCAGGCCTCAGATCTGGACCTCTACTGATACACAAACGTTCAAACGGTGCTCCATATTCATAAAAGTGTCTTTGCCTTACTCAATGCCAGGTCCCTGATGTGAGCTAATGTCAGTCAGAGTATCAGCAAACGTGAAAGATGCTGCTGTTGTTCATCCCTACCATGGTGGGATGACACTATTTGTCATTGTAGTGATGGATTCTGCCACCCTTGGAGGAGCATGTGCAAGCAGCGTTTCTGAAAGGCTGTCTTTGTGTTGAACATTCGCTCACTCGCACAGATCCACGCACTGCTGCAGCTGACAACAAAGCCATGCTTATCCAGTTGTGCTACAATAAGATTGGGATACAAAGCAACTCATGAGGCTAACGTTGGCATCTTTTGTTCCAGTGACAGCTTCTGTTTACGTAATCAGAAAAAACATGGGATATGGTCTGGGATGCTGCTTTGCAAATTATGTTTATGAGGAAGTGCTTTATAATGTAAGAGCTCTGGCCTACTTTTACATAGATCCCAAATAAATAAAGATGGATGCATCCATTCTATCGTTACAGTCAGAGTAAACCTCTAACCTCTGGGCTTAGTGTTAGTTAGTGGCTCAGTGGTAGAGCGGTCGTCCTTCAACTGGAAGGTTGGCAGTTCGATTCCTGCTCTCACCACAGTTCATACTGTTGTTGTGTCCTTGGGCAAGACACTTAACCCACCTTGCCTCCAGTGGTGTTCCAGCTGTAACACTGGTAAAAGTGCTTAGAGTGCCTACTAGCTATAAAAAAACAAAACAATTTGATTGTATTCTTTCTTCTTTATTCTATGAATAAACTCTAGCTACCTGTCATCTAGTTTTGATGCTTTTTCTTTTTGTGAGCTGTGATTGGCTCACAGCTACACACACTAAAAAAGCTATAAAATGGAAAATACACCCAGAGGAAAGTTTTTCACATTGTTCTAGTGGACCATAGGTGTGGAATAAAAGGGATTGTCATTGTTTAGGAATGATTTTCTTTTTTTTTTTCAAAAGCATATTTTGCCTTTCAACTTCATTGTATTGACAGTAACATCATCTATTATGTGAGTGTTCTGTAACACTGGTAAATAGCTTAATGTATGTAAAGCGCTTTGAGTGCCTACTTAGGTAGGTTGAAAAGTGCTATATAAAAATAAAAATTATTATTATTATTATTATTATTAGACATTATATCGTATACCCCATATTATTTATTGTGTAGCCCAACTTAATGGTGTACATTAAGATGCACAGTGCTTACACTCAAAGGATTATTAGGAAAACCAGTTCAATTTCTCATTAATGCAATAATCTAATCAACCAATCACATGGCAGTTGCGTCAGTGCATTTAGGGGTGTGGTCCTGGTCAAGACAAGCTCCTGAACTCCAAACTGAATGTCAGAATGGGCGTGGCATGGTTGTTGGTGCCAGACGGGCCGGTCTGAGTATTTCACAATCTGCTCAGTTACTGGGATTTTCACGCACAACCATTTCTAGGGTTTACAAAGAATGGTGTGTAGCGTATGAGGGTATGTTTGTATAAACATATACCAGATTAATTTTAATAATTAGTTTTAATAATAATATTAATTTATTAACATTCATTTCTGATTAAAAGGGGCACCACCCTGGTTTTCAACAGGTCCAGAGAAACTGTTTAATCTAGTCTCATTAATCTAAAAGGAAGAGAATTCTCCTAGTTTTCGAACATTTCTTAATATAAACAGAGAAACATTAATGTCTTTTATGGGATTTTATTAAAAATTACACAAATCTATAATGGTAAATAACATTGAAACAGAGAAAGGAATTGACAAGACACAGGAATGAACACAGGAATAACACAGGGATAAATATTTGCTTTCAGATGGTTTGTGAACCAAAGGAATGTTTAGACATGTTAATCTAAATGATGGAACCTTAAAAGAGGCTTTTAATGGAGGACAAGGAGATGGCGGTTTCGGCTGGAGTTTGGACAGAGGACATTTAACGACACCAAGGCTGTTGTGTCATGCGTAACTCACTCTGCAGTCAACCAGCGGGGGCCCGGTTCGGTAGACCTCAGGAGTCCGAGGCGAGAGTCCTGGATGTTTTCCAGAAGTTTCGTCGAGTACTGATGGGGGCGTTCCACACACCGGGGTTTGCAGCCCGGGAAAAGAGAGGGCGTCCTGTTGCTGTCCAAGTTAGCACTGCCTGGGCCTCCGTGTACCGTGTAAAAGTTTGAGGTTGTGTAAGTTATTGCAATGTCCATGAAAGAGTTCTCAGCTGTTGCTTTGCTGGTTACAACTTGCTTCTGCGCGCACTCTTTTGGGAAGAGCATACGCTTTAGTAGGCACGGTCTTTAGAACAAAGAAAATTTTACTTGTGCTAACACGAGGCTCGAAGCTTTGGCGATGGTGGTGCAGGAAGAGCAAACGCGGGATCAGGCACGGTCCGTTTCCACCAGGCCCGAAGCGTTGGGAGGTTGCCGAGGCGGGTGGTCCCCGCAGGGAGCGGACTGTCCTTAGACAGTTCCGATAAGAAAACAAGGAAGCCAAGAGAGCGATTTTTGGCTAGCAGCCAGTTTTATCAACTTTGAGCCGGGGGCGTGTCCTATGCGCTCTTCCGGCGGAAGGGGAAGTCGCTTTGGAACATTTTAAACAGAGTTAAACTAAAGTTTTTAAAACATTCCATTTGTTTCACCTTATTTTCCTTGGTTTTCATAAAACACAAAAACATTCGTACTTGTATGAGTATACACAGAAAATGCATTGTATTATGAATATGCAGAATATTGTTGAAACATTCATTACATTTCATCAAAACAAAACGGAAACCATAAACTGGGGTAGGGAGTTATTTGGTCACAACTCTGCTTCCTGGAAAAGAAAAGTATAAACAACACAATATCAAAAATACATTTTCCTTTAATGCAATAATTACGAAATTGTCTTTTGATGATTGGATAGAGTCATTTGTCCATTTGACCACCAGGGGGTGGTGTTTTGACCATTGTAGAAGTCTGTTTTCAAAGACACTTTGGCCGTCCTTTTATCTGAAAGAAAACAGTGTTAACCCAGTCCTCTTTTAGACTTTAGATACAAGCTTGTCTCTGAAGGCCTCTGGCAATGATAGAAAAGACAGGACAGTTAATCCATGGGGATTCCGAGGGCTGATCTGCTACAGGTGTGAAAAGGGAAAAACATCAGTATGTGGCAGTCCTGTGGGCGAAAATGCCTTGTTGATGCTAGAGGTCAGAGGAGAATGGGCCGACTGATTCAAGCTGATAAAAGAGTAACTTTGACTGAAATAACCACTCGTTACAACCGAGGTATGCAGCAAAGCATTTGTGAAGCCACAACACGCACAACCTTGAGGCGGATGGGCTACAACAGCAGAAGAAAAAGAGGCTACAATTTGCACAAGCTCACCAAAATCGGACAGTTGAAGACTGGAAAAATTTTGCCTTGTCTGATGAGTCTCGATTTCTGTTGAGACATTCAGATGGTAGAGTCAGAATTTGGCGTAAACGGAATGAGAACATGGATCCATCATGCCTTGTTACCACTGTGCAGGCTGGTGGTGGTGGTGTAATCTCCATCAACTGCAAGATGCTATCCTATCAATATGGGCCAACATTTCTAAAGAATGCTTTCAGCACCTTGTTGAATCAATGCCACGTAGAATTAAGGCAGTTCTAAAGGCGTAAGGGGGTCAAACACAGTATTAGTATGGTGTTCCTAATAATCCTTTAGGTGAATGTATGTAAAACTTACCCATTGTAAAGGTGAAGCGTCTTTATCACAGAACTTGGCTGTTTGACCATTTGAGCTCTTTGGGAGACTCCTTTAGCTCGTAAATTCTCTCACTCATGTCAGGTTCACAGTGAAGGGGACACTTAGGAACTGGAGAGTGTGAAAGGACCTTCAGAGCGTGTTGTTATAGTGGCCTGCACACACACTGGCAGAGAGAGGCCCTTTATTGGCAACTCTGTGACCTCTGTCTCATTCCGCTGTCAAAGAATAGGCTGTCTCTCACGCACAGCGCGCCCCTGAGGACGACCCGGCCTCTTACATAAGGTAATGGTAAGGAATGTCTGAAATGTCTTCAGCCGTAACCTTAGCCTTGACAGAGCTCTCCCAGAGCTGCACCACTATCTCGTGATCAAAAGTCACATGGATGGATTTTCTGTGATGTCTACACTCTGCACATGATTTTACAACTGCATATGTGCTTGTGCTTTTCATTTGAGAATAGGACACATACCACTTTAAAGCATTTATATGAAGATAAAGTCAGTAGCAGCGGCGCTACTAGTGCAGTAATGGCATGTTAATAAAAATAATAAAGATGTAATACTATATATAATGTAATATTATGTAATACTACAGTAATTCTGGTTAAATACTAAAAAATTGCAAAGTTTTTTTAGCATGTTATATCAATGTAATAGCCTTGATCATTGTTACACACTCTACTGTTCAAAGAGATGCATGTGTTGAATCTAATGAGGCTGCAATGCACACACAGTGACTGAATGTGAATGTCTATTATGTGTGTATGCAAGTATTTTTTAAAGATCTTCCTGGTTGTTGTAATAAGAGTCCTTACCCCTGCAGATAACTGGTATAGCCTGTCCCATTCCTTCATACCTTGGTCTTTTATCTTCAGTCTCCTCGTTAACACTTGATGTGTAAGCTTCAACAAAAGTAGTGGATTATTTAAGTGTGGGAAATGGATTAGTTTTAATCACAATAATTTACACCCAGACATGTTGCTGCATGTTTAGACAACACTTGGGGGTGTCATAATGTCACCATCATAATTCTGTTTTTGTATCCTCTTCTTCAGCTTGTGATTGTGTAAACATTTGCTTCCTTTTGCCTTGTAATCTCACATGATATACCCTGTCTCTTCCCAGTCCCCACATCATGTTCCTGTCCCAGAGTGTACTGCTGGACTCAGCTGGTTTAGGTCTGGCTCAGAGCTGTTCCTCTCTGTGTGGGTCCAGGCTGTGCCATGAGATCGCCCACTCCTGGTTTGGTCTGGTCATCGGCGCCAGGGACTGGACTGAGGAATGGATCAGTGAAGGCTTTGCCACCTTCCTCGAAGATATTATCTGGACCCAGGTGCAACAAGTATGTTTCAAAAGCACTGACAATTAAGGTCAAACATATATTAGTCATTCACATTTGAAATAAGTGAATACTCATCATAACACACATGGTCATGAAAATATGACCACCTGTATTCTTTGTTGGCCTACTTCACTTTATAATATCACATCGGATGATTGGTGTTGAAAGACACTCAAGTTGTCTGATAACTTGAGTGTAATTCCCTGTTTGGTGGTTTACATCGCACAAACTGCATTTAACTCCACATTTGGCATTTGCTCTTCACTTTAAAATCGCAGATTGAAGAAGAGAATAACAGTTAGATTGTCTAATCAGACAAATCTGATTCAAATCCCCTGCAAACAGATTAAGTCAGATCCTGCTCAAACAGACTTTTTTTTTTAACCTTTATTTAAGCAGATAAAAAGACTCATTGAGATTAAAAATCTCTTTTTCAAGAGTGACCTGGCCAAGACAACAGCATTTACATACAATTTAAAACATACATGACATCAACAAAAACAAATGATATTTAGTCAATGTGTACAAGTTTAAAAACAGTTACATTTTCCAAGTTTATTGAGTTCACGCTTCTTTAGAATAGATTTAAATTCTCCCAATTTCACAAGTTCAGAAAGATTTAGGTCCTTTTGCAGTTAATTCCATGCACAGGGGGCAGTGTACTGAAATGCTGCCTTATTTACATTTACATTTACATTTATTCATTTAGCAGACGCTTTTATCCAAAGCGACTTACATTACATTACATTACATTACCAGTGTTACAGTCACTGGAGGCAAGGTGGGTTAAGTGTCTTTCCCAAGGACACAACGACAGTATGAACTGTGGGGAGAGCGGGAATCGAACCGCCTACCTTCCGGTTGAAAGACGACCACTCTACCCACTGAGCTACTGCCCCCTTATTCAACTCTGTTCTGACTCTGGGAATCACCATCAGTATGTTCTTCTGAGAACGCAGAGCATACTGTTGTTGATTTTTACGCATGTATGTGCAGAGGTAAGATAGGAGGAGCCCAAGAATACATTTATAAATGAAAGTCAACAAATGAGACCACCTGCGAACATACAAGGACGGAAACTCAGCTGCAGCATACAGTGTACAATGGTGAACACGATTTCCACAACCAGTCATAAAACGTAAAGCACAATGATAAACAGTGTCCAGCTTTTTTAAAAGACGGTCAGATGCATTCATAAAAAGGAGATCTCCGTAATCCAATAAAGGTAAAAAAGTTGCAGAAATTAAACGTTTCCTGGTATAAACAGAGAAACATGATTTATTTCTGAAAAGAAAACTGAGCTTTAGCTTCAGTTTACGTACAAGATGCTCAATATGCTGTTTTAAAGGAGAAATTTTCATCAATAACAAAGCCTAAATACTTATAAGAAGACAACTACTAACTTAAATAACGGAACTCAATGTTAGGTCTTTTGGAAACAAATCTTTTTTATTTAATGATTTTATAACTTCAAATAAGCTTGATTTTATGTTTTTAACAGAAACATGGTTAGACAGCAGGACTGGAAATGCGGTCCTTATTGAATCCACCCCATCGAATTTCACATTTTTATCCAAAATACGGGAAAACAAAAAGGGTGGTGGTGTATGTGCCTTTCTTAGGGATAATATTCTTATCCAGAAGCTATCACTTGGTGAGTTTTCATCATTTGAGTATGTGTCATTCAAAATGGAGTTGAGGTTTTCTCCATCTATTTTATATGTAGTTCTTTACAAACCACCCCAACAATGTCATGATTTTATTAATGAGTTTACTGAAATGCTTTCGGTTATTTGCACAGAATTTGAACAAATAGTCATATTTGGTGATTTTAATGTGCATGTGGATAATGTTTGTAACAGAAATGCCAAAGAACTTTCTACTATTCTTGATAGTCAGCATGTTAATGAACCGACCCATAACAGAGGTCACACTCTGGACCTGGTCATTACTAAAGGTGTTCATATTTCAGATGTCACTGTGATTGATGTTGCTCTATCTGATCATTCATGTGTCTTTTTTCATCTGTCCATAATTCCAAAAGTTGCTGTTGGGCCTAGTGTTGTAAAAAAGAGATACATTAATGATAACACCAAGACACAGTTTATGGAGGCAATCAGGTTTGAAAATGCCTCATCAGGTCAATCGAATCGAATTTTCATCGAAAAAGTTGTATATCAGCAACTTAATGACTTAACAACTGCTTTGATCCTTTTCAGTCAGGATTCAGGCCCCATCACAGCACTGAGACTGCACTTATCAAAGTCACAAATGACATCCATATGAACACTGACGCAGGCAAAGTCTCTGTCTTAGTTCTGTTGGACTTGAGTGCTGCGTTTGATACAGTGGACCATGGAATCCTGTCACAAAGATTAGAGGAATGAATAGGTATCACTGGAACTGCCCTTAAATGGTTTCAGTCCTATCTTGAAGACAGGAATTACTTTGTTTCGGTTGGTAACTGTGTATCAGACCAAATGGCCCTGACATGTGGGGTTCCACAGGGGTCTATCTTGGGACCTCTATTATTCAATCTCTACATGCTTCCTTTAGGCCAGTTAATATACAGCTGTGACGTATCATACCATAATTATGCAGATGACACTCAGATTTACAGGTGATTACAGGTGAAAATGGACCAATCCATTCACTGTGTCACTGCATTGAACAGATAGACATGTGGATGCAAAATAATTTTCTCCAACTGAACAAAAACAAGACTGAACTAATCATCTTTGGGCCACAGAAACATAGAGAAAGTGTCAGCAGTTACTTCGAGTCTCTTTCTCTAAAATCTAAAAATCAGGTTAGAAATCTAGGGGTCATCAGACTTGAATTTCCACAGTCACATTAAGTCAATTACATCATCTGCATTTTATCACCTTAAAAACATTTCCAGAGTCAAAGGGATGATGTCTCAACCAGACTTAGAGAAACTTATCCATGCTTTTGTCTCCAGCAGGTTAGATTACTGTAACGGCCTGCTCACTGGTCTCTCAAAACAAGGGTTAAAACAGCTGCAGCTTATTCAGAACGCAGCTGCTCGGGTTCTAACCAAAACCAGGAAGTACAACCACATTACGCCAGTTTTAAAATCTCTGCACTGGCTTCCTGTTGCTCAGAGAATAGACTTTAAAACAGCACTGCTGGTTTACAAGTCTCTAAATGGTTTAGCACCAGAATATATCTCTGACATGCTTGTTGCTTATGAACCTCCTCGGACTCTGAGGACATCTGGGACAGGCCTTCTGCTCGTGCCCAGAGTTAGAACTAAACAAGGTGAAGCAGCGTTTAAGTTTCATGCAGCAAAAATCTGGAACAGCCTCCCAGATGAAGTAAAACAAGCCTCAACTTTAACAATGTTCAAGGGAGGTTAAAAACCTTCCTCTTTAGCTCCGCCTACACCACAACCTAAAGTGTTTTTTCTTTTATTACATTTTTTTTTTCTTTTATCTGCACTCTTTTTAAAATGTTTTTAATTTTTTCTTATGTTTCTTAATATAAATCTTGTAAATTGTCTTTTATTCCTGTAAAGCACTTTGAGTTACCCAGTGTAGTGAATTGTGCTATATAAATAAAATTGCCTTGCCTTGCCTTGCCTTAAAATAGTTCCATTGTTCACATCTGCTCACCGGTTACACATCTTATTTATTACAGAAATTACATTGCTGCATTTCCCCAGAACTTGGGTTTGGTATCCAAAGAATACGTACACACAAAATAGTTCCTGTACACATGAAGACCAAACTAAGAGACTAGTATTACATAGCAACAGTTTTCTCTTAACTCTGGAGTAAATAATAAGTCTAATCTTACTTCTTTGCCAGCATTTTTCTTATGTGTCTCCTGTACTCCATGTTCAGTATATTGTATTTTTATTATTCCCATTTGATCCACTCACTGTTTATATCTTTCTGAACAGCTCTCTGTTCAAGAGGCAGCAGAACACTCTGACCTGAAGGCACTACTGAGGTGGAGACGACTTTCAGATGAGTTACTGAACTCTCAAGAAGAACTCCAAATCCTCAGGTGAGTGCTGCTTATTATTTCAGCCTGTATTTTGTTTTTTATAGCTCCAAAACAGGTCAGGATTTTACTTTAGGGTTGGCTTGTAGTTCCCAAGTAACGCTTTTGAGTGAACTACAATAATGCTTATAAAGTATAGATGCCCTTTGACATGCTATTTGTATTACAATGCCATAAGAGAGGTCCATATTAATGTAAAAACCAAACCGACACTGGCTTTCTAGAGTTATTGCCACGTGCAGACATAAACGTGACATTGAGCTTAGTGGATTCCAGACATACAGGTGTGGCCGCAGATAATAACCAGGTGCACTGTACAGTCGTGTTTTACAAAGGCTCACCACAAGGACACAGTGAACGCGCACAAACACAAACCACTTATCTGATCTTGACAATAGCGCGTCCACACCCTGTCGACTTAATCCACCTATAGACGAATAGTGTCATCGGGGATTAGGGACGTAAACCTTAGAGTTAACCCTTTCAGGCATTCGTTTATTTTTTATTTTTATCTTAGTGTCGTACAAAAGCCCTTTCTTCAGTGATCATAAATGTGTTGTGGTCCGCTTTGTTGATTTTGATGCTTGTAAAAGTAGCAGCAGATCAATGTTCTATCGATTGCATGGCAGTTCTGCTTAAGACTAGCTTCTACCTTTGTCAACAACTCATAATGTAAGTCAAACACTAGTTTTTAGTTGATTTATTTTTATGAATATTTAAGAACCCTGAGATCTTAAAAAGATTATATTTTTTCTGTCGGTGGTATTATTTATTACAATAGTTATGACACAATAGTCTATTACTTCGTCTTATGCATTTGTTAAAAAGATAGATGGAAAACATGTAAATATAAGTTTGTAAAATTTAACTTGGGGAACAAGATGAATCAAAGCAGTGTAGTCCCTTAGCACCAATTAGAGATGTTATGTTTAAACTTTAAGCTCAAAAAAATATATTCTCAAAATCATTTTGATGGTAGACATGAAATCAGTATATTAGACCCATCTCACTGACACAGTACCCTCAGCTGGACAGAAACCTCTAATATAACTTTCCTGTTCCCGGGACAAGGACTCATAGTGACCGATGTCATGAGTGACATGCTTTGTACCCAACCCCAGCAGAGTCATATTTGTACAATATATGCTAAAACAACCTTCAGAAGACTTTTCTTCTAAACTTGCTGGCTTGTCACACTGGTAGAATTATACTTGATTTACTTTAGTTTGGACTCGAGGGTAGTAAGAGTAGTATTAAGTCACAGTGTTCATATTCAGTTCAGTTCATATTAGTTAAATTAACCTCAGAACTGGGGATGATTCTTCTGCATATCAAACCTGCAACACTTACATTATATAGGACATTGTCCTTGGTAGAGTGCTGTATACTGAAAGGGTTAACCGTATGCTGTAGGGCCATTCCTTTCTTGTAAGGGTGTTCCCCTCAGAAGCAGACACCCAGACGATTATACGGATCAGGGTTAAGTTTCTCTGCCCCTGATGAGGTTAAAGCAACAACATCAAACTAACATCTAAAAATGCAAACAGTACACGCATACAGGCTGAGACACATTCCAGCGATACATTCAGCTCAGTAATGTGACATGAAAACACATTAGCGATGAAAAGACGAGTTATTTCTTAAGTGGTGCCCATAGAGGAGCTGCTTCTTAATCCTGGCTTTAAGTAGTGATAAAGCGTGTAGAAGCATAAAAGAACCAGGCTCGTGCATTATCTCAGCGGCTGAGTATGTGTGTGGTGTTGTGTTTGTGCCGTACAGCTAATGCAACACCTTAACGTTTTATCAAGGCCTTTTAATGACATAAGGCACAACTTCTGCTTTTTAAGACAGTTTACTGTAAAAAAACAAAACAAAAGGGAGTAACTAATGGTACGCAGCAAGTGTCTTGTGTGGACCATGTGTGGTTCAAGTAGAGCTTGACAGTAGTCAGTCTTAGAAATGTCTTAAAATGTTCAGAAAAAGAAATACTGTGTTTTGTCCTGCCTTTTTCAAGATTGCTTGGAGTTGGCATGCATTTTGTTTTAAACTCAACTGAACCGTAAACGTAAATGGATTGGAAATAATAAGTGAGTTATGTGGTCCTCTGAGGCTGCAATAGTTGTCGGCAGAATTAAATTTACACTGAAATAGAGTGAAATAGACTAAACAATTGAAGTTGATAAAGTGATAAAATTGGGTCTGGCATTAAAGATATGATTGCCAATTTGCAAATACTGCCCTGAAAAGTCAAAAAAGTATTGGAAATTTCCTGGAAAATGGTTTCAAAATGAGTTTGAACTCTGTTTGCCTTTTACTTATTTTGCAAACTTTAAATTCAGGTTTATTTTTCCATTTTTACTGCCATCCAAAGCTTAATAAAATAAAATGGGGAAACATGATGACCTTTAATAAAACCATTATTGGTCAGTTTTATAGAAAACTAAGAAGAAAGGAAGCTAGTGTAATGCAAGGGGAAGTTAGATGTATGTACAGTATAGCAGTAAGCAGGCCATGGCACTTGTTGAAACAGTCGAGTGTCTAAGTCCTAATCTGACTTTCAATTGTTAGAATACATTTACATTACATTTACATTTATTCATTTAGCTGAAGCTTTTATCCAAAGCAACTTACATTGTTCTATTGTAATAGAGGCAAGGTGGGTTAAGTATCTTGCCCAAGGACACAAAGACAGTATGAACTGTGGGGAGGGCGGGAATCGAACCGCCTACCTTCCGGTTGAAGGACTACCGCTCTACCCACTGAGCTACTGCCATACCTCTTGAACCTAAATAAATGTGGCTTGCCTCCAAACAGAGCAAGCCTGAGCTCAATGGGACTCCCAGAGCGCGCACACACACACCGATACTAACACACAAAGAGCCTAAATGGCGTCCTGAGTTCAGTGGGTCACAATCGACACCCCATGATCCAGCCGGGCCCCAATGGCCACTGTTTATCAGTCCATTTCAGATGAGTTATATTTAGGGCAGTGCGGGCCAGACGCCATTCTCCCTGCTGATTTACAGGGCTGCTGGGAGCACTGCTCTACCTTATCCGGTTTTCACAGTCAACCCAGTGTAATTTGTCAGGATATGGCCTGCCGAGCTATAAACCTGTGTGTCTGTGTGTCTGTGTGTGTGTGTGTGTGTGTGTCAGTAATAGCTCCTGATTTCCTCCTGCACTCTCTTTCAATCTCCGACACACCCAGGTGTGTGCATGGCCACACGCACACATGGCCTACAAGGCAGATAAGAGCTCCATTTATTCTCAAATACATTGTGCTATTGTGTGATTCTCCAAGGCAGCGAGCAGCAATTCCTCTTAAAGCTTCAGTAAATCATCTCTGACAAAGAGGGACAGCCAAAGACAGGGATTTACACGTTCATACATCCATGGTCCGGACAGTGGAAGGGTGGAGTTCCTTTGTGGAGAGTGGCAGTGATGGATCAGCGTTTTTTTTCCTCTGGGGCGACAACGCCACTGACTCTGACACACAAAACTGGCACTATGTCCTCTCTAGAAATTACATGTTTTGCCAGTGACAGTCACACCCCAGGTTTTATTATTTTTTTTTATTTTGTGAAGGGCCAGAATTCTTTTACAAGACATGTTTTCTAGAAAAATATGTCTGTATCTGCAATTCTCATACTCATTCAAAACTGTGGTGGAAAGTCATCTTTAATAAACACAATACCATAATACCAATACCATAATAGTAAAAATGTCTTACCTGGATGCCAAGTCAGTCATGGTTGCCATTGACTTACTTATTGATGCATCAAATAAAATAAATAAATGTGTGTTTTTCCATGTTGTGAAGCCCATAGAGCAAGCACACTACATCCTCACACACTCCCAGCGTCACATTACCTAATTGGTTCTGACCATCGTCCTCAAAGGAGAGATAGAGCTGTGATGTCATAATAACTTACAATTTGAAAGACTCTTAACAGAACATGCAAGAATTTTCAATAGAGACAGTAGAACAGTAGGAAAATACAAATGACACCATCTGATCATTTAAACATTTGTACATGTCTTGAGCTGTGCACCACCTTATTTTCTTGTGGTTTAGTTTTTTGGACACCTGTAGTATCGCTGGTGGCCACTGGTAGAACTGCAGACGAAGCAGTTATATATCCAGTTATTATAATACTTCATTGATTTAAAAAAAACTATTTTTAACCATAAAAATAGTATCACAATTTTATCACATGTTTTAAGACAACATTCATTCTCATGCAACAAAATAGCAAGCCACTCTGTGACTTTGAGCATTTTGAATGAATCTAAAACAAATTTAATCATACTTTAAAAACTGGTTGTGCAAATGGCTCAGGACCCCAGCCCTACATCATAAATGTAGTAACCTCGAGTCAAATGCAACGGCTGGATAAAGCACCACACGCCCTAGTGTGGTGCTTTATCCAGCCTTTGCATTTGACTCCTTATATGTTGGTAAACTACTCACTTAGTTTGTGCTCTGTAAAAATAAAGTATAGAAAAATAAAATAACTTGTTGATGTAAGCCAGTGCACAACATTTCTCACTATAGAACGCACAAACACACACACACACACACACACACACACACACACAATAGACTGTAAAGATTCTCACACTTAATGTCTAATCCAAACCTTTAAACATTCAACCATACATTTAGTTGTCCACACAAGTGTTCAAGAGTTTTATGTCCCAGTGATGTTATAAATACATGGTCCAGCACACACGCACACACACACACTTAATTTCCCAGGGAAACATCACGTCCTGCTGTCCTAAAAAGAGTCTATTTCATCTTATCAGCAGCAGCAGACAGACATGGTCACTGTGGGCCATGGACTAGACACGAGGGGGAAAAAAGGAAAAGAGACATTTCACTGATTTACAGACAGGAAATAGTAGGAGCATGACACAAACAGGCAAATTAACCCTTTTTTCAGTCTCTTGAAGATTTGTAGGTGTTTCTCACAGTTTAGACTCCACAGGCTGGATATCGACTTGCCATTTGAAACACATTATTACATTTAAATAAATTTTGAGGAATCAGAACATTGGTATTGGTCATTTTTTCCAATCTTCACATTTGTATGACATACGCAGAGCTTCTGCCTCATATGCATGATGTAAATCCTTGTAAGAGTGTATGACTGAATTTAGACATTCCAGGAAGCTGATGACTTCCCCTCTCGCTCTGGAGCAAACCAAACATCCTTGTCAGTCTCCTGTCCTCCATTTCCCCAACACCTCCTCCTTGCACTGCCCTTAACCCAGATCTACTTTATCGTCTCCTTTTATCCTCCCCGGTAAAGTCTGTAGTACAGCAAATATTTGACCAACTCGTAGCGCACACTCAGCACATCATAGGAGAATCTCCGGGAGAATGTGACTGTGTTTTTTTATTTTATTTTTTTATCTTCTCTCGATGCGCGTCTGTGTCACAAAGCAGTCCTGTTGGAAAAGTGCTCGCTGGTGATGAAGGGTTTATCGATCGGTGGTCCAGGCGCCGGGAGTATCGACGTGGCAAGCGGGTGATCCTTCAAGACCTTCCTATCGGCACACTGAGTTAATCTGCTCAGCCTGATCAATACTGCTAACTGCAACTATCATCGTGCAACGTCCTGTCCTAGCTCCACGTCTGTTTGCCTGCTTTCACTCGGTGTGTTTGTGCGTTTAGAGCGTGGGAAGGTGTGATTTGTATTTGGGTCAAAGGGACAGTTCAGATCATGTGATTTGGATGTGTTTTTGTTTACCATCCAGTCACAAGTGAACACATCTAGTCATTCTATTCACATCTTGGTCTTAAAAGCAAACGTACACCTGCTCTACAGTTCTAGTATTTTTTTCTTTGTTTTATATTGAATGAATGTATCACGTTAGCTAAGTCTTAGCCACTAGAGTTAATATGGTAAGGAGTTTTATGTAAGATGCCTATAATCAAATACGCCTGTTCATTTAATGTAAATAGAAGAATTAGTACTTTTAGTAGTACTTTTTCCCAACAGGCCCAAGCTGCTTCCTGCAACTAACTGGCCAATGGCCAGTTAGTTGCAGGGCTGACACTTGGAGATAGAGAGACAGAGACTGACAGACAACCATTCACTCATTCTCACTAGGAATAGTTTAGATTGACCAGTTGGAAAAACATGCATGTTTTTGGGCTGCTGCATCCTTTAAATAAATGTAAATTGTAATTTTGGGTTGTTGTTCTGTCTCTGAATATTGCACATTATCACTGAATGTCCAATGTCATTAAAGACCTAACTATGACTCTCCAGCAAGTATTACTTTTGCTGTAAAATGCTAATTCAATTAAATGTCCTTTCCAAGTTTTCTAGGATCAGAAGACTCGGTGAGAAAGTTCACACTTAGTATTATAAATGGTCAGTTGAGTTTGAATCACTCCTTTTAGGGTGCACTCACATTATACAAACCATACTGTATCCAAGCACCACTGATAACAAAAGATAAAACAACTTCAGCATGCCTTACCTTTTGGTGTTGATACTGCAAGAGGCTGCTTATGTACAAGCAAATTATGTAAACATGGCAATGAGCTTTAAATTTAGAAGTTGACACTAATATTTAACCTAGAAATATTCAATGAAGTCAGTCATACATTTTTTACATTACATTCTGTGTTGTGCTGTTTTTCTCTTTACATAGACGGACATTCTGTTCTTGTAAACAAAGTTGCTCCACATTGTCTTGAAGCAAGGTCCCAAAGTAAAGATGCTCAAGCCCCAGACAACCTGGAGCATAGCAGGTCAGTAGTCTTGGCCTTGTGTGAGTGCACCCCATGTGCCCAGTGTGAAGGACCAGAGTAAAGACACATGAATTGTGTTCTTGTAATTTGGGGGCACTTTCTTGTGGAAATGTTATACACTGGCTCAGAAAGTCATGGGTAGTAAAGTTGGAGCGCTGCACTGTGAGGTCATATAAACACTATAGCCTGCTCCTATAAATCTGCGGCTTGATTTCCAGCCTCTAGCAAAGTATGGCACCTTGGCAATTTGCTTCCCTGTAAAAGAACCAGCTGGATTTACGGTTGCTGCTGACATGCTAGCTGTGTAGAGACATAGGAGGTTTTCTGCAAATCCATTGACTTCTGAAGAATGATGAAATCACATTTTTGTCACCATAGGTGTGTTTCTCCATCACTTGTTGTTTTTTGTATTTTTTTCCAGGTCTTTCTGTTTATAATTGCTGCATCGTGCTATTTTTATTTCCCAATCCTGTTAACAGGGGTTTCTCCCTCTTTCAGTGCCCTATGTTTTACCTTTCTTTGTTCTTTTGCAGACCCAACATGGACAGCACTGGTCAGGTCAGTGAGTCGGGTTCGTCGACGGTCAAACATGCCCTCAACCCGGACAAAACATTTATGCAAGTCCATTACCTTAAGGTGAGAAACTAGAAAAAGTGTGCGTCATAAGAAGTAAAGAGAATAGCAGGGAAAGGGAAGTATGTAAAGCTAATTCGGACACCTTTCACCAATCCCTTGGGGATTTGTGTTTGAACAGCTGTTGCATTATAGCTAACACGGTAACAAAAAGAAAAAACTTTATAGTGACAAAAAAAACAGATAAACTTAGTGAAATAAGCATAAAAAACATTGCTGAAAAAAGAAAAATATATAAACTACAAGTGATTTTTGAAGTAGAGGGTGAAATGATTGCTGGTTAAAAGGTACATTGTGTAATAGATATAGTTCAAGAAATCAGCCATAACTAAGTTTTTTTAGTTGTGTTTGTCTATCACAGAAAAATAACAGGTAGAGCTCAAAAGAAGTCAGTACAAAGAACCATAACTTCCTGTCCCCACAGCTACCCAAATGGGACAAACTAAGTTCTAGTCATGTTTGCTTTTTAAACAGACATTACATTAAAGTTTATGATTTTGTTACTACAATCTGAGCTGTTCTCATAGGCAATAACGTCCCCCAATAAATGTCCCTGCAGGGCTACCATAGTTTCTAACAGGCTGTAGAAAAGAGGTTTGTTGTGTGTGGTAATGGAATGGTATTTTGCCAACAGATGAAACAAAAACAGTACACACTGCCCTTTTAATTTCATGAATAGGTAATATGACCCTAGTGGAAAATCAAACTTGCAACAACATGTTCAGAAGAGTCTAATTGTTTTTTGTAGGATTTTCTGGTCCTCTGTAATATGTTTTAGTTTTTAAATTATGTTTTACTAGTGTGTCTTGTTTTTACTCAACAATTAAAACATTTTAGATTTATCTGTTGTTGGAGGCTTGTTATATCATTTTGAACCTCTAGATGGAGTTGTGAGCTTTAATGCATATGGGTTGGTTTATTATGTTGTGTTATGTATATTATTGTCAAAAATCTCAACTGTAAATGCTGATTTGCAATTCAGTTCTTTGATCTGCTGGGTTGACACGTGCGCTACTATACTGCCTTACTTTTTGATAAATTAGATGGTGAATAATTGACTCTATTAAGCCATTTTTAGATGTGTTTAAAATTTCTGTGTGTATTGTCTGATCTACGCAGGGCTACTTCCTCCTGAGATTCTTGGCCAGTCAAGTTGGAGAGCAACAATTCATCGACTTCTTCCGACTATTTGTGAAAAAATACCACGGGCAGCTAATTCTGTCTCAGGTGAGGCTGTGAAGAGAGAGACCTCATTTCCACTCAATTAACTTAATGGCGAATGTACAGTGTTGACTCGCAGCCATCTGAGAACCTGTTAATAAAATGGAAGCTCAAATTTGAACTGCTTTAATATGACCTGTCTCTAAGGCACTATGTTATTTCCATAAATTAATTGGGAGGCGGATGTTAGCTCCATTGCCACTCTGTTACAATAGCTGTAATGGCTCCAGCTGTATCCTAAATTGGGGAGCACATGTCCGCTCGGCCACATATGTTCACTCCTCTGGGGCCGTGAAGCTGAGCGATCGCACCTGGATGCTCAGTTTGTGTGTGTGTTTGACATGGGATGTGTTCCACCTGGCTACTGTTTCTTCAATGGCAGCCAGAGTCCTCCTCTAAATAATGGATGGGACATAAACACTGTTTGACCTTGCACTCCTGTCTTAAGATCAGTTACGCCTTTCTCTTTCTTTAGCTCTCCTCCCACGTCTCCTAACATGCCTCTGTTTTTGTGTCTCTCTATTTTGGACAGGACTTCCTGAAAATGCTGCTGTTTACCTTTCCTGACATTGAGAGGTATGTAGATAGCCTCAATTAATGATTTGGGGAAGTTGGTTAATAACTCTGAAACCCTGGAAAAACGTAATTGAATAAAGAGAACAGAAAAGTTTAAATTGTTCTTTTCCCTCCTTCATTTGCAAAAGCTCTGATGATAATAGCTTTTATAGGTGGTCGTGTGAAGTGTGAATGCTGCCAGTGCCATACAAAGCGTCAAGATATTAGAGTAGGCTTCTGACTGAATAATAATAATAATAATACTTGTATAGCGCTTTTCAAAATACCCAAAAACGATTTACATTACATTATAGTCCATTATTCATTCACTCCACAGTCACACACTGGTGGTGGTAAGCTACATCTGTTGCCACAGCTGCCCTGGGGCAGACTGACAGAGACTCGGCAGCCGTTTTCTGCTTATGGACTTGCCGACGACCTCCAAACATTCTCACACACTCACACCAGTGCCGCAGACAGAGTTAAGTGTCTTGTCCAAGGACACAACGACAGTGTGAACTGTGGGGAGAGCGGGAATCAAACCTCCAACTGAACTGTAGAGGTCGCCTGAAATGTGCATTTCAATTAAAGGTGAGAAGCAATGCTAAAACATGTAGAGAGTGAAAAGAGCAATGTCTAGAATATTGCAAAAAAAAAGCAGAGACAAAAAGGAGGTCAAAAGTCTTATTCATATTTAGTGCAAGCATGTGTTGAGTTTACATGGAAAACACAAAACAACTGCATTAAGTACTGATGCAATCATTGTTTGGTTTCATAATTGTTAAAGTGTAAAAGTTCATTTCACCACAGATCATTTGGCCATTTGGTCTGCAATTGAAAATGCAATTGTGAACAAGGGATTTATAAAAGCTAATCAAACTTGTGGGATCCTTTTTATGTTTTGGTGCAAACTAAAAGAAGCAGACTTTAATTGTGAACACACTTAAACTTTTCAACTTACATAGCCTATATTTTGTAGTTACTTTTATAAATGTTTGAGTCAAGTTTATAGAAATTACTCTTTATAATACAAGTTAATTTCAAGGTATTTAGAGGGATTTTGGATAAGAGTAAATTATTGTCTTGGCTATTCAACAAAATTGAAAAAATGAAATTGTGCTGTAGAAAAAGCCCTGTGTCTTTTCTTACCCTGAACATAACTTTTACCATGTTAGTGTTACAACATCTGTTCTTTAAAAAAGCACTTTCAAGCAGATCTAACTTGACCTTGAAAGCCTGTTCACAAGCTGTTTAAAATATTGGGCTTTTAATTAAAGTATCTGAATGCCAACAATTGGTATTTATTTCTAGCTCTAGGACTTTGATTTTCCATGTATCAGTGTTATTTGTTTTGAGGGAGTTAGAACATTAGATTTGGGAGAGTGGGTTGGTGTTAATGCAACTCTTGCCCAATGGCATAGTTTCAGTGCCTACTCCAGCTGTAAATAGAACAATCCTGGTTTTCTTTTCTGTGCAAAACTTTGTATTGTATTTCATTAATTAATGGTTTGAACTTATCAACTTTTTTTTTTTTTTTCTTTATGAAAATACATTAAATTAGTTTTTGGGTCTGTGCTAATTTGGCTTTGGTTCTGCTAGAATAGCTTTGTCCCACTGTGAAGACTTGGCCAGAGAGCGCTCCCTGCACCAGCCTGTTAAAAGAGCAGTCCCATCCTCTCATATTAATTGAAGTGTAAAAGGATAACTGCTCCTCCTGCTCTCCTGCTCTCCTCCTCTCCAATTTTCTCCTTCCCTCCCTGCACCGGCTTCATCATTCACTTCTCTATTTCTCCTGATTGCCTCATTAACCTTCTCTTCAGCCTGACTTTTTATCCTCTCCTCTCTGCCTTTCTCCGTTCTAAATCTACAATTCCTCCTTCAATATTGTATGTCAGATGCCTATTTAAGTAAACAACACACTTGAAGAGAAACGCTAGGAGGAAGATGGACACTTACTGCCATTTTTAACATCACAGTGCTGTTATTGATTGCTGTTAACAGGAAACCACCATTTTCCAGGCATCAAACAGCAGTATGTTCTCATCCAAACGCCATTAAGGTAATAACCAATAGATTAAAACAAGATTAGCCAGCGCAACATGAAAATGCTAGAGGGACTTTTCTGTTCTCATGAGATCTAAAGCGTATTTCTATTTAGTCCTATTACTCAAGAGTATGTGACAAGTCATGTGACGTATTAAGTGTATTAGCGTTTTGTTTGCCACACAAGAAAGTATGCTGACATAATCTGGCTTAATCCTGCCTTATAGTGGCTTGATATTGGAGCAGCAGATGTTCACTTATGAACATCAATATAGGATTACATTGTACAGAAATACGGGTCAGTTTTATTATGTTTCAGTTTTTCATGCTATTATACATTTGCTTTAGTTGGTTAGTCCCACAGCCTAAAGAGGCAGTTTCTCCAAAAAATTATAATTCTCTGAAAAAGCTCGGTGAAGTTACTTTAGAATTTTGAAGATTTTGTGAGGTCAGAAGTTACTCCAGCAAGCAGTGCTACTTTGTGTTAAAAAAATAAATTGAAAGTCTCTAAATTATAAAAGCACTTTGGTGTGACAAGGGCCAGAGACTCTGCAGTGGATGAATCAAACAAAGAACCAGACCAGATCGAAGCCCACTTGGCGCGAAAGGAGACCTAGAAGGGCCTTGAAACAGACTTTTCTGTCAGACCGTTTCAGTCAGTCAGTGCTTTGGACTATATTCTGACATCTGAGGAGCTGCATGTATGAACAGTCCACTCATTCTTATTTTCTTCACTCACTCAATAGTGACCTCCGAGTGGGTATCATTTATAAACAGTCCACAGATATTGATGTGTCTCTTGGTAACTTCTTATGTCATGTGACTGGTGTGGCTGCTGCAAGCTTTACGAGTTGAGGGTCAATATGGTAAATGGCATACATTTATACAATGCTTTAACACTATACATCCTGCTTCCATTCACACAGACAGTCACACTGGGGCAGAAACATGTCAACTGCACAATGTGTTCACAAAAATGGTGTACAGTTGGAGAAGATTTTTGATTTTGCTTGTGCCATGTTTCTCTCTGCATATTAAAAGCTCTTGAGAATAACACCACACCAACTGATTGCCATGAACTCTGTTAAGTCCATTCATTGTTTCTTTCTAATAGATTCTTAAGATTTGAAAGAAATCAATAGTGATAATGTGTACTTTCGAAGCATTTGCAAAACAAGGCTTGGTCTTTTAGGGCCGAGAGTGTGATTAAATGTTTTAGGGAAAAATACTGCACAAAGAATCTATTTTTTCTGCTGTTTAACTGGCAGAACATGACAAGACTAATATGCCATAATGGTTGTTGAGTGGCCACATGTGGAATTTTCCTATAGCCAGACAGAACTGATGATGGCGTTGGGGGAAGGTAGTACTCTGTGTGTGTTCTTAGTGCGCTCTGCTTGTGCAGTGTTTGTTTGGGTGCTCACCCTGTTTGCACTTTGAATGATAAATGACAATTTCCAACAGTAACACGTCCACTTGAGCTTTTCCTTTGCTCATACGTCTTAATTGTACATTCATTCACAGTAATCCAATGCTTTGGCTGTACATGCCTGCTCGCCTGGCCTTGTATAGAAGAGTGGGTGTGCCTCTGGTTTTGTTTAAGGTGTTGGCTTAAGCTTAAAGTCTGCCATGACCCTCAGAGTGTTTTCCCAGAGCCATGTTTTCCCAGTGTCTTGGGCAATAACAGTCATTGCTATAATAATAGGAATAATACTAATACTTGTACCATTGTGTTTCAGAGAAGGCCTCACCCTCAGCACTATTTATGCTGACTGGCTCGATCGTCCGGGAATTCCAAAGGTATGAGCACTTTTTACTTGTTAAAATTACATACAGCTTAAAAGCACGGTAATACAATGTAGCTTTGTTCACTGTAGAGCAGGAGTGGGCAAGCTAAGGCCCGGGGGCCACAAGTGGCCCGTTGGGCTGTTTAATGTGGCCCGCCAAGCATTTACTAATATTTTATTGATGATTAATAAACACTGCATATATTTTTTCTTTCCCTTCAATATTTTGCAGCAATTAGTTGATTACACTATTCGACCTGCTCCAAATGGTAAATACCCTTACTGTAGGGGAAAAAAAACATGTTTTTATTGAACATAAGTGAGTTCCCTGTGTTGGCCCGGCCCTCCACAAGAGTTCCGTGTTCTAATGTGGCCCTTGGGGAAAGATAATTGCCCATCCCTGCTGTAGAGTATGACTATGCATAATTCATATGAGCTGCTAGATTTATTTTAAGACTCTTTGTTTTCACTTAATGTTTAATCATATTTCCATTTTAAAGGGGGGTCTGACTCCACTGGTCCTTTTTTTTGCTTTTGGTACAAGCAAATCCCCCACTGACCTTGGCTGCACTGCATGGTCTTGTTGGCGCTATTTTAAAGCTGGGACCAGTGTTGGGAAAGTTCACTTTCTACAAGAACTAGTTCAAAGTTCAATTCACAAATTTTAAAATGAACTAGTTCAGTTCATAGTTCAAACTTCAAAATTTTGAACTAAGTTCACAGTTCCAAAAATTAACTAGTTCATAGTTCTTTTTTTCCATATGTTGCTGCGAGCTATTATTTTTCAAAATTATTGCCACAGCCCATACAGTAGAATCACAGACAGCAATTATTTTATCAGTTTTAACAATGAAGCTATGCGTCAGATTTCATCTTCATATCCAATTTTGAATCCTTATCCAACCAGGGTTTACATTAGCATTGAGGGGACAGCATTTCCCCATTGTTGCTTTAATCCTTTGTTGCTGTCCATTCACTCCACACTAGTAGCAGCTGCAGCTTTCAACCCTACAGTACATTCTCAAGAACATGAGGAAAAACGTGCTGCTTGAATGGTCTTTTTTAATGAGGAATTATTCAAAGAAAAACAGGACAGTAATCATTAAGGTGAAAACGTTTTTAAATTTTAATAATTTTCCATTGTCCACATGCTAAAACAGAATATTGGAATCATGGGAAAATAGACCAGGCAGGTTCAACAAACAAGTTACATGAATGAATTTAAATGATCATACGCCTTACTACATGCTGCTGTCGCCTCCATGCTTTATTTTATTTATTTTTTTTGATGATGCGTCACGCATGCGGCGGACGGCGGTGCGACACAGGTGGCTGGTGTTGCCAGGTTTGGTGTTTTACCGCTACATATTAAGACCCGTTTGCGGTGTGTTTTAGCCGGGTTTTCGCCTGGAAGGCTCTAAGGTATCTGGCACCCTATTGAACAAAGTTAACCTGAGAGAGCGTGCCGTTCACAGACACCAGAATGAACGAGTTCACAGTAACGTTCATCAGGCAGTAATACAGCACGTTCAGTTCACGTTCGCCCAAAATATGAACGAGTTCATGAACTATCGTTCAATGAATGCGTTCAGGCACAACACTGGCTGGGACTGTACTGATTTCAGAGACCAACACTTTATTATCTTTAACAGTATTTAATGAGAGATCTTTTGTGATGAGGATATTGTGACAAAGACCCACATAAATACAATTCAGTGTATATTTTCTGTTGTGGTTTCCGGGCATAAAAATGGAGTGTACTCTCAACATTTGCTCCCGGTCGAGAGAAGCAGCTTAGCATTTGTTTCCAAACTGAACAGCTGTAAATGGCAGTTTAAGAGTGCTTTAATAAAGGAAGTGTTGTCTCTTATTAGTAAACAGCTGTTAGTGTATATGCTTTAAATGATGTGTGACTGTGACTAACGGCTTGACCAATAACAACGGTTCTCAAGTGTTACTACTCACTAAACATAAGAAGTCTTTGCCTAGTCTATCCAATTTTCTTGGCTTCATGTGTGGTTTTGAAAAGTTGTTCACTACGACATCATTAAGCCCAAACTCAAATCCATCCATTTCTGACACTTCCCCAGGACCATGTCATAGAGACGGTCATCTAAGCGTTAAGCCTTTATTGGATCGCTTGGAGGGCAATTAGTCCAAACAGGGAACCATACATGACTGTATAATTGCTAATAAGGGCATAAGTCAAATCAATTGTGCTGTAGGTGTAGAACAATCCAGCTGTTGACTTGATGTGTGATGTAGATGATGATATAGAAATGTTGAGTAAAATTGTAATTACTGTGAATATTTAATGTGTTCCCTTGATTGTTGTTGGTCTCAAGAACTTTATGCCCATTTAATACTTAGCTGTCCATGGCATAGTTTGTGAAAATCAATTTTTGCTATAAAAGAATCAAAAGGAATGTATCAAAGACAGATAATAAACTTAACAATGGTCATTTGTAAGTTGTATGAGTCCAGGTTAGTAGGTTTGGTCTTTGGGAATAATGCTGTACTGTAAATGGCCAGTGTAAGGATTAGAAAGCCCTTTTGAAAATAAATTGAATAGAAGTAAATGGGAAGAAGCAAAAAAATTGTTTTTATTTTTTTATTATTTCCCTTCAGTTACATTGATATTTCTTCGATTATGAAATACTTATACTTTAATAATACTTATTACACACATAGGTACAACAAAACAAAGATTCTCATTGGTTTAAAATGCAGCAATGAAATTGTTAATAAATAAATAAATACAATAATAAAATGTAAAAAAACAGCAAATAAATATATATAATATGACTCTCAACTTTCAATTGCTCAAGTTGTGGATGTGGATTGAACATACATGATATATATACACAAACATTCAAAATCTTCTAGCTTCACAGAAGCTCTTCAGCAAAAGATGTCTTTTTTCTTTTCTTTTTTTTAACCTTTTTTTTTTTGCCTCAAAATTTATCTTTTAACTTGACAGCATGACACAAAGGGATTATTCAAATTATTTCTGACTGGGTTGTTTGACTTAGACTCTCTTTTGCAGATTTGATTGATGCAATAACCTGTTTTATTTTATGATGTAACTGTGTTTTGATTGGATGTGGTGAATTCTCGGATTGCTTTCAAATTTGGGCATAGTCTGTGATGTTGTTCCAGCACAAGTCATACACAAGCAAACTTTCCGTACAGCTATTAGAAATGTCTCCTAAAATAATTCATTGTTTTTCTATAAGGCCTCACTGGCTGTATTTTTAGTCGGAGGACATGATCACCCAGACATAGAATCATTGCTCACATTAGCTCAGATTGACAAGGTGAGCCGCGTTCTTCTTTAATCGAGACCGACCTTAGTCAAAGATAGTGGGATTACAGAGATGCACTCTCACGTACAATCAATCCACTTTAACAGCTCCTTCAATTCCCCTATCTCCATGGCAACTGATATTAATTACCGCTGAGCTTGTGTGGGCTTTTGTTGTGTGTCTGGGAACTTTCACCTTGCAGATAACGCGGGTGATGTAAGCGGAGCCTTAAAGGGGCTTGTGACGACAGGAAGGACAATGTGGAGAGAAGGCTGATAATGTGACAATACAGGACACCTGGTGGCTCAAGTGCGCCGGCTTTTTTTTTTTTTGTGTGTGTGTGCGTTTGATCTCCCAGTCGCCTGCTAATAGGATCAGCCGGATCGATCCAAGCCTTTTTACAAATGCAAGTGCTTGTGATTACGTAGATTACACACAAACATATTCTAAAATTCTACCCCTCATCTCTCTTTTCAGCGCTCTCAATCCATCACTTGACACTATTCTGGCTCGGCTCAAAGTGGAGAAAGGCAGGAAGTGGTTTGGTCCTAATAATAAACAATGACAGTCAGTGATCCCAGAGTAAGAGATGGCTTATTTTAGAAGTCCTCGCGATTAGATGAGTAAGCACTCCCTTTGGTATGATAGATCTCAGCAGAAATAGTTTAGTTTATATAAGGACTTTCCCTGGTTCAGTCAAAAGAGCCAGCTTCAAACCTTATCACTGCTCGTTTCAATTCTGTATCATTCTCTCTAGACTTTATTTGGAAACAAAATCCAAAATCGCATCAGTTTTCTACAAAATCACTAAGAAGCCTATATACAAGTGTGCAAATTATTATTTCAAAGTGTGGGGTTTAAAAACACAATGTGTATTAATCATATTTTAAAAATTTTTATTTATTGTAAAGCAGATGCCTTTTCAGTTAAATTGACTTTAACCGCTTGTTTGTATTTGCAACAAAAGGAGGAGAAGGGATAGAAGCTTTATGTAGACTTCTTAATGCATTTCTCCTGTAAACCTGACTGTCAGATAGAACTGCTCCACAGAACATAGTCTGCTCCACAGAACCATCTGTTAGGGCTCATGTTGAAAGCCTTAGCAAAAGGACAAGTACTTTAAATGAATACCTGTTCAGTGATTGGATTTATGACCACAGTTTTATCAAATCAGAGCAGCCCCGTGTTTAAGTTTGTAACAGTAAAGTGCTTTCCACATCTTCAAGCCTAAAACACGCCCAGATCTGTCAGTGCTGCCACATCATTGGACACAACGAGTCGGTAAGGCCAGGGTTCAGAGTGTGAATACTTTGTTCGTATCTGTTCAAGATTGATTATCGTAAGTTTATAAACTCACAAATCTCACGAGAATTGGGCTGCAGTGCAAGGATAATTTCCCTGTGTGATTTAATATCTGTGTAATTAGCATAACTGCAACAGTGCTCTTAATACAGAATGCATTACAGCAACCAGCTTCATTAACGAACAAAGACATAATATTTTATTTTCCTAAAATTTAGACAATTTAGTTGACTTCATCTCCAGTTTACACTTTTATATGGAAAGGGAGTTTCTAATTTAAATGTGTAATATTTAACATGGCCAACTCTAATGACATAAATTGGATTTATTCTGATTACAGTTTTTACAGCAGCTAGACATCAGCTACACAACAGCAAGCCTGTCCTTATTACTCCCCTTGTCCTGGACCAGAGAGACACCTTGACTTTCCTTTCCCCAGACACTTCCTCAAGCTTTTGGAGAAATACATTCTCAAGGCCTATTCCCAGCAAGACATTCCCACATACTACAGTACATCCTATAGTCTATGGAAACACCTTTGTATGTATATAAAACCACTATAAAACCTTACTAGAGGTGTTGGCTGTTTATCATTTACTTACTCCAGCATAGACTTTAACTGGAACATTTCATCAAAGAGTAATTTAATATTTACATTTAAGATTGCGGCTTTATAAATAATGTCAAGGGTAGAGTGCATTCTTTACCAAGGTCTAACAGTGCTGTAATTCAATTCCTGTGTTATGGGGGAAAAAAATAAGGTAACTCAAATCCTACAGACAAAAAAAGCTGTAGACACAGGCTATTGCATTACGTCCTTTAGTGCAGGTAATAATTGTGAGAAATTTGGTTTTTGAAAGAAGTATAGATCCTCACTGGTAACTGTAAGGGGCTGAATAAGATGATACTTGATACTGCTCTTGCTTTATAGTAACCATGTCCTGTATATATCAACTTTTGAACTTTACCATTGAGCAATATTGATTCCCTGGAGGGACGCTGCACAAAATGGGACACAAGACGGAGGGAGCGTTTGACACACACTAAAGTCTTGCTATTCAGGGAATGCTGGTGGGGATCTAGGCAGCACAGCAGCAATGTGTGGTATCCTGTTACACAATGCCAATTTACTGCTCCAACACTCGCTTGGTTCTCCAGCCCACTCCAACACCTCCCTCATGCTGATCCACTCTCTGTGTCTCTTGGTTTACACGCCGTCATACTTTTTCTTGCTTTCTTTTCTGCTTGAGTACTTTTGTCAGGCGTTGGACTGTTGAACTCTGTGTGGCTACGGTAACGCTATAGCTGTTATCAGTTTAGTTCGGTTACCTCCATGTCGAGTGGCAGAGTTTACAACAATTCAAGCACCACTTCTTTTTTAATATATATACATACATACTTTCTCTGGAGAGGTAAAAGCTACCTCTCCAGAGAAAGTCTCACCTTCCTTAGGAGATAAGGAGGAGATGGGGATGATGCCGTGACCAAGTTATGGGAAAAGTGGCAGGTTACTGACTGGCCATGATTGACAGTATTGCATGTGCAGAGCCAGGCTGTTGACAGAGGCTTGGACATTATAATGCAAATTAGTTACTGGTTGGTTTCCACCTGTGAGTGGTGAGGTCAAGGGCAAGACTAGTTGTATCTGGCAATATTTACAGCTGCTATTACTTTCAGTGTATTGTGTACAGTATTCTGAAATTTCAAAATCATGAATTTTATGCAATAACAGGGGAAACAAAAGACATAAGTAAAGTTTTATCTATTTTTAACCTTCATCTTAATCAACAAACTGAGCACAAGTCGGCACACATGCCACTTGCACTAATGATTTCACAGACTCAAGAGACATGAGATGTCAAAGAAATTTGCATGACCAGACTTGTAGACTCTAAATTGTCACTTAGCTGTCATATCCACTGTTTTGCACCAAAAAACAAAACAGAGAAGTGTTACCTATATATGCAGAGAGATTATTGATTATTGGCAATTATGTCTTGTTGCCAAAACTGACAATATTGTCAGTACACCGCTTTGGTCAGTAGGGTTTGATCATTAATCTTTTTATAAAATCTATTTATATCTTATCCTATTCATACCTGGCTTTTGAATCAGTCTGATTAATATGGAATCTGCTATAACCATATTAGCACTGCACAAATAATCAGTTAAATTAAGTCACAATTTCTGACCATTGTCTGAATTGTCCTTTTTTATTCTTTTACTTGTGTATGTTTTTTTACACTTGCCATATGTGTCTGTTATTAGCTGTTGTTTTATATTATTATTAGGCCCAAGCCGGTGATGACCGGGAGGGACAAGCGTTTTTCTTGACGTTTTTGCTCGAGTTATATATTTTTTAATTATAATTTGGTGTATTTTTTTTATTATAATTTTTCTGTAAAATTATCCTCAATTTGACCCAGTAAACATGCAACTAGTCAAATTTATTGGCTCCAAAATTCAAGCCCAGCAAAAAATTTATGTATTTGAAGTCCCAGAGGAAAACAAATGAAAAATGACTCAGTGTCGACCCCTGGAAAATGAAAATACATTGTGCCTATGAAAAGTGAAAGTAAATTATTTCAAATGTAGAAATACAAAACTTGGTACATCCATAGGACACCTCAGGGCAAACAGAAAAGTTTATTACAGCCATACCGTAAACTCAACAGGAAATCTACTATGTTGCGTGACCATCTAAATCACACCCCTTGTGCTAAAGGCTTTTCATCTAAACAGCTCCAAATTTGGTGAGTATCATCTAGACACGTGTGCCAAAAAAGTTATCAATTTGTTTTTTGATACATTTGTGGCTGTGGTCGTAATGAGTCTGTGAAGAGGCAGCCATTTTTTTGAGAAATAAATGCCATTTCCCAATTGCCAGGATCCTTCCTTTAGAGGAGGCCCCTCCAGAGCCAAGGCTAGAGTCTTAGAAAACTCCTCAGAATTCTTTGGAACTTGTAAACTTGTACTTTTAGACAAGTTATATTTACATTTTGCCTTTTTAAACAGGGGGGTGCAGCGATTCCTGAGTCATCTCAAATCTCCAGCCAGTACTTTGTTTTTCTCGCCTTAGCCCAAGCACAATCTATTATTTTCAAAGGTTCAGACAGCTCCCAGGAAAACCAGGGATTGTGGAGACCTTTAACTCTAAATTACAAGGTGGTGTAGCAGGCCCCAGCAGTAGCACAGGCCCGGTTATTTGACATTACCGTGAAGTTTACACTTTAAAGCACGAAATGCAATCCTCCGAGTGCATGTGTCCCATGTCTCAAGGGAGGCGAGGGCCTTTATCGCGCTTGCGGCTTTAATTATTATTATTATTATTATCTCTGTGTTTGTGCAGACCTAATTGTGAAATGTACTTCCATGTGCTGTTTCTTTGCTGCATCCTCCCTTTGTGACAGCAGAAAACACCTTGTTTCCAGACACTGGCTCTGTCCCCTTTCATATGTTACCCCAGAGCATACGTACACCCACACCCGCATGTACAGTCCTCTCTGGCATCTCTCTGAAGTGTGATTCACATCACTTTAATGGTGGATGTGCCGAAAGCTTTAATAAGGTTTGAAAGAGTAAGTACTGCAGGCTTGTGTGTGTGGGTGTAGGGCTGTACATACTGTATGTGTGGACAGCTCAGGTGACTATCCATCCGCTGACTGGCTGATAGGAGCAATGCTGTGGAAATTGGTTTGGACACAATTCCTTTTATAGCTGATGTCAGTGGTTACTAATATATGCTTATTTGAAATGCACAAGCCTTGCTGTATTTTTATAGCATCCACAATAATAGGTGTTTTAAGAATGCTAAGGCAGAAAATGTGGATTCATTTTAGTCTAAAACATTTTAAAAATTTTGACCAATTCTTTCCAAATCATTTAATATGTGTTTATATGCAGACTGAAGCTTTTCACAAAAAAAAAAAAACATTATTAGACTTTTAATGACAACTGTACAAATGCGTCCAGAGGCAGCTCATTCTGTGTGCGTTGGCGCCGCCCCCTTGTACTGATACAACTTAAATCCACCAAGTACAGGTGGATTATTCATATAGACAAGAAAAGAAAAAGTATCAGAAGGCTTCCTGAGGATTTTTCATAATAAAATGGCTGTAGTGTGAAATTCGTATAAAAAAAACTTGGGTAGCGTGGACACAGTATATAAAACACGGGTTATACATTTTTTAATGAAAATGTATTAGTGTGGACATCCTGAAATAAACTGTCATCTCTAAAAACATGCAGTCATGTTCAGTGATTTTATTTTTATTTTTTTCTCTTGTAACACAGTTTGAAAATTAAATGAGTAAGGCAGAAGCGGCATGTCACAAAGACTTATTACATATTCATAAGCTGACATCAGTCCTTTTCTGCCGCACTAAATAATAACTAACAAAATGTTAAATATACAATTTTACTCTCTCCCTGTTTTTATTCTTTCCCTGTCATTTTCCTTCCATTCTCTTATCCTCCAGAGTCAGGTTTTCGTCAGAGGAACAAGTTATCGCGCTCTCACTTCCCTCTCCTCTCTCTTCTCCTCCCACCCCTCCCATTCCTGCTTGTCTTTCTCTCTCTCGCCTGTACCGAGCATTCCACTCACTTGCCCCCGGCTCACTGCTACTCTCTTGTTCTCGTCGTTTTAGTGGCTGCGTGAGAGGAGCGCCGTGTGGTCACAGGCGACGCTGGTGGAAGAAGTCAAAGCCGAGGTAAATCTCTCTCTTTCTGTGCGCATGTTTATCTCCCTATTCTTCTTCTGAGAGAAACACACACACACACCTTTAGACTAGTTGATATCATTGTCACCTGATTCCCAACACTCACAGACTGTCTATCTCCTCACACACATTCTCGTTCTTTGATCTTGTTGTTTATCCACACCTCCGCTCCATCTACTCCGTTCCGGTTTGTTCCCTCCTTCCGTCTGCCTCGGGAGTGAATTGCGGCACGCAGCGCTGTACATCTGTTGCGTGTCATTCGGAGCTGCCTATCCGATTTCCCATAAAGACTCTGCTTTATTTCTAATTGCCTTGCCTATATCTTCTCATTCTTCCATTTATGAGACACTTAAAGTAAATCTGAGTAAATTCTTCCAGTATATGCATGTTTTATGGACTTGTTTAATTTCCACTTCAAGATAGAGTATATAAGTGTATAAAGTTCTGAGTTTTAATAGGAATTACATTGTAAGGTAATTTTTTCTGTCACAGCAACATACTTTACTCCTTTGTCTGAACTGTAGCCATTTGTGTTGGTGCAAAAGTTTAAAGGCAAAGATAAATTACCACATTGAAAAGGCACTTGTGTTCCAGTTGTGTTTGCGTGTGAAATTCTCTAGCATTCTCGAATGGTATGACTTCTACTTTGCCTGTTATCTTTGGGTATATTTACCTTGTGCTATTAAGTCCTAGTCCTGTCAACCTTACTCTATAATTAGGCATTAATTTACTTTTTCTACTGGTCTGTCATTCACTGTTTTATCTGTATTACCAAAAATAATACATTGTTGTTAAAGTCTCCCTACTTCTCCTTTTTCCTTGCAACCCCCCTCCCAACCCATTCTTCCGTCCCTCCTGCAGGTTGTAAAATGGATTCTCCTCACTCAGAGTCATCAGGCGAAGGGCAGAAAGCGGAAGAGGACGGAGCCCAAGGTGAACAACAAAAAGGTAGGAGGCACTTTAGGGTATTAAGACCCTTATCTAGTTCACCACTGGAGGGGGAAGTGTTCTTTTTCTAGTTCTCTTTAAACCTGAACCGTTTGAGTTTTCTTTGTAATTACGTCAGTGTCTGTTTACATGTGTCTGCGCCGATGAAATACCCTGTACTTGTCAGAGTCTCTGTTTGTGTGTGTGTGTGTGTGTGTGTGTGTGTGTGTTGTATACATCACATAGCCTGTGTGTGTGTGCGTGTGTGTGCGTGTGTAGGCTGCTGTTTGAGGGCAATGTTTTAGCTTTGACTCTGCCTGTGAACCTTCATGGCAGCACTTTTGACAAATCTTATGGAAAAAATAGGCTTGGTCGTACATGCGATTGCTAATTGGAAGTCCCTAGAGATGGCTAATCTCTTTCTTTAACTAATTGACACACATGCACAGGCTTGCATCATTAATGAACGCACCGTGATCTATAAGCCACAAAGGGCCACAAGTCATTAGCTGGAGTAGAGCAGCTTTATATATTACTCGCAATACTCTCATTTCACAGTTGGAAGAAATAATTCCAGAAAGTTATTGCGCTGTTAATTTTATGGCACAACTGACTTGGGTAAGTGTCCTTTGGCGTTTTTTTAAATGATTTCTTTTAAGCAGGAAAAGTGAAAATCTGAGCCCACAATACTAATGGGACTTCTTTTGGCTTTAAATTTTCCTTCTCTGCTAGACACCACAGCTTTCATCACATGTAACGGGAGAAGAAATCCACAGAGTATTAAACAAAATGTTGGAACATGTGAATTTGCTGTATAACATTGCCCAGATTTATATGTAGCAAGTTGGCACTCATCATGGGGCCTGAATGAAATGCATGCAGAGCTGGCAGCTTGTTCAACCACCTGATGTATATCTAATATACTGTACATGTAGTACCTGCCAATGGAATAGAGTAACATACAATGAAATGGATTCAAACAGAAGAAAATATAGTATACGTAAAATACAATGTCAATACAACAAAGAAAAAAACCTGGGCTGTGTCTGAAACCCTTCCCTCGTCCCTCATTCACTGTATAGGCCTGCACTTTATCTTCTAATCTATATAGTCAACGGTTTTTCTGTTGCCGTTTACGACTTGATGCTGACGTATATGTAGTCAAAACTAATCCACTTGACTCTGCTAGAAGTGGGCTTCTATAATAAACTGTGACAAGAGAAAATAATAGACACAATCTCACAAAATCTAATGTGAGGCCTCAATGTCTGTGACTGGATTATTATACACTCTTCAAGGAAGCTATTGTATAACCTTACAAGCTAAGGTAAGCTAACAATTGCTAACAAAATACTATGTGAGATATTAAGAATATCAAGAGATAGAGCTGTTTGGCTCTAGTGACACAATTTACTACTTTTCACAAAACATTGTGGGAAACTGTGAGCACCACTAGAAAATAGCATAATCAATATAAAGTGGAAGTAGGTGGTTTCAGGAACATTTTACAAAATTTCTTAAAAGGACTTCTTGAAAAACATGTTATTAGCCAATGGGACTCTACAGCACCTCCTAGGGTTAAGAATAGAAAATGAGGGCTATTTTCTCAGTCCTTTTAGGACTAGGAATAGGAGGGTTTTGCTGGTTGTTTTACTTGACATTATTGCACTTCTGTGGTTTATTTTTAGATTTGCAGCTCACGTGACCACACATATATTGAGGTGAAAGGTTAAAACAACCACAGAATAACTCCAGAATGTGCTCTGACCATGAGGCAGAAATTTAAAGTTAAACCACTATATTATATATATATATATATATATATATATATATATATATATATATATATATATATATATATATATATATATATATATATATATATATATATATATTAGTGTGTTAGCGAAGAGGTTAAAGGTAGTGCAGAACTAAGTATTGACACAAGAATATTAACATTTACTCCAAAGAAATGTTGAGTTAGTAGTTGATTGCTTGGAGGCTTATACATAAGTGGGGTTGGATCCATGTTGTCTGTCCATCATTGATTGACATTCAAAGAATATTATAAAAACTTAATACTTACTCAATCCTACTAATTCTGAGCTAACGCTTCTTTATTTATTTTTTTACTTTAACCCTTCAAAATCTCAGCTGCTTGTAGATAATAACTTATTTTAGTCAGATTGAGATTGTCTGCTGTTAGCATAACTGTTAGCTTTGATCACAAACTTTTAAAGCTTGTTTTTTTAGCATAACATATATAAAGACCAAGTGCGTAAATGTGATGTTAGATAGTGCCTGTGCTTCGCTAATGATAAAGGAACTTCTGTAATACTTATCTGGACATTAGCATCGGTAGCTAACAGCAGCTAACTTTGTGAATGCCATGCTTCTCATTTCCCAAACTTAAACAAAATCCTATTATGGTCAATTCTTGCTTTAGAAATTTAACATGGTGACAAAAATTGGTAGATTAGCTTCTTATGCTCTCTGCTTAATACAGTATTAGAGCCCTCCTTTTTTTCTCAATAAAGTGTTTTATTGTGATCAATTAACCATAGGGCGAGACTGGCTTCATATTTGGTTTGCACACATACGGCTGGCACATTCACTACAAACACTCAACATCTAAAAGGGCTGCCAAAGGGCCTCTTCCTGTGGGGAGTGCTGAAATCAGGCTCATGAAAGAATAGCCAATTACTGCCCACTTGGCCGTACACAATAGTGAGGAGAAAGGAAGGAGGGGCCAACGGATGGCCGAAACAGAGCGAGCTAGCGGCTAGATGCAGAGCCCGAGGGGGTGGTCAGCGTTTGAAGTTACACCATAAAAGCAGCCCTGAAAGGAAACACAACGTGACCCCCACCCCGTCACTCTGACCCACCTCTTTGTTTCTGCGCACACACAGGACTCCATGGATAGGCCAGGTGTATTTTATATTACTCCTTCATGTACTTCAAACGCCAAACCTCTCCTCCCGTTCGCTTTACCTCCGACTATACCAGCCTGTTGCGGGACCATAAATCACTCAGCGGACCTGATCTGCAGAGAGGAGCGATTGGGGGGGTTAGCACACAGGAGACAGGAAGGTGGAGAAAAGTCTGGTTTGAATCAGAAACAGCACATTTAAAGAACTGACAACGAATGGAGAAATCTGAAACATTGTTTAAATTCAAAGAAAGAAGAAGTCAGACAATATGGAAGATTGTGAGACTTGCCCATATTGATCAGTTTTTATTACTTATGTGAAAATGCCTTGTCCTTTCCTGACTCCTCATTGGCCTGTATGGATTTTCCACAACATCCTCATCATATGACATTTGTTTTATATTAGTGCTGCAAGGCCACAATAGCAGTCTATTTATTATAATATATATTTTATTACATACTATGTAAGGCATTTATTAAATTGATTAACCTCAGACAATAAGCCAAGTAGTGTCTATTCTGCTTTCTACTTCAAAGTCTATGATCCTTTCTACTTTTACAAGAGCACAAGTTTGATTTTATTTGCTAGCTTATATTTCAGTACCGAATCTTACGCTAGACTTTTGCAGTGAAGAAGACGAGACCTAAATGCTTTTGAATTCCAGTAAAGTCAATGACTCCATTCAGAATCTTACCTTAAATGATGAGCAGAGTGGATATTTGAAGACATGGGAAGCGAAATGGGAAGAGATGAAATATTATACTAAGAGTATAGGGAAGAAAAGTGATGGGACAGTGGAAATAGTTGAAGCAGGAGTTTTAGTGAGCAGGAATTAGTCTGAGGCCGAGTAGCATTTAGCACTAATGTTATCACGGATGATTAGGGAACATACACACACACAGTCGCAGTGGAAATAGTTGGACAACCCCCACAGAGCAGGTCCAGATCTGCTCAATTTAATAGAGCCAACTTTATTATCAACTTCCTCTTTTTCTGTGTTTGCATTGCTGTGTCTTTTATTGATTCCAAAGTGTGCGCAGCATTTATGTGTGAGTGGTGTGTGCACGTGTACCGGGCGTGCACGTGTCCAGTGTGTGTGGAGAGGTCTGTAGAAGATATTAGTCGCGCCTGTGTGGTAATGGGCCTCATTTTGCTCTAATTTTCATCTGTGCTCTCCATAATGAGCGGGTCCGTCTGCCCCTGCTGATCAGAACAGGAAACCCTGTAGGGCTTAAGGGCTGTAAAGAGCTGGAGACTTGAGCTAAAAGTTTTTTGGCAACAATACGCTTGCCTGTGTTTTCCATCACTCAGACTGGATGAATATAATGTAATGTCTGAAGCGTTTCCTAAACTGCATACAGGGCACGTTAGGTGAAGCTAGTCATATTTCCAAACTAGCAAACAGAAAACTCATACCAACTGGGTTCCTCTCTTCACGTTTTAATCTTTAAAGTAACACTGCAGACCTATTTACTCAATACATGGCATCAAAATCATTAAAGCACAATATAATATAAATAGTAAATTTGATTGTTCTCTGACATAAGAAAGTTTAATAATCCTGCTGTTTCGTATCATTGTATATTGTATTGTGTGAATAATAATGCCGCTGTGAGAGGGTTAACTATAATCTCTCCACATCAACACAACTTTCCACACGTTTTAATATACAATATATATATTTGTTTGAGTCTTATAGAAAATGCAAATCATGACCAACACTAGTGACATAAAAAAGCACTAACCTTTAGACTTTATCCTGACCCGTCATTGTTAATATGATACAAATATGATTTAAAGCAGATCAGTAACTACGCCCCCTCAGTCAAACCAGTATTTAAATGTGTGTCCTGTGGGTATTCTATTGACATAACTGCAACAAATGAATGTCAGGAGACAGATGTAGATATAAGTCATCCTCTGGAGAACCTGTATGAAAGAATCAATGAAGAGTTTCTTGCCTAAAATGTAGAATTTTCCTGAGGTGTCTAGATTTGTAGGAATCTTGGAATCATCCGTAATCAACCTTCTTTTTTCTTCTGTTTATCGCAGTAGTGCATACGGCACATTAACCAGCTTCCAACATGAGTTACTCATTTCTCAGTAGTTAAAGAAAACTTACTTAATTTGGATTTTTTTTTTCCTTTGGCAATCTTTTAACTTTTGGCTTCAACTGCACAAAAATGTTTCCTGACACACACACACACACAGACCCTTTCAAATATGAAACTGTTTATGGAGCCAGAAGGGATTACCATATTTGGAAAATGCTCAGAGTTTGGGAAACACAAAGCAAAGTTAGTTACTGCGAGCTACAGATGCCAGCAGGTAAATTAACAGTAAAGTAAACAACTTGCAGACCTAAAATTAGCATTAGTTTGCAGTGTATAATATAACTGATGCTGAGTGACACATCCTAGAACCTTTGTTTCAGACATGATAAGGTTCTGTATAAAGTCTGTTTACTTAGCTCTTCCCCAGGATAAACAAATCCAGGAAATTGTGTAATGCTGCGTTCTTATCATTCTTACCTAAATTATTTGGTACAAACTATTTTTACTTACCTCCCTGAGACTAAGGCTAAATAAATAATCTCCATAAACAGATTTACCTCAGTTGAACTAGTGCATCACATTGACTCATCCGTGGTTTTAATTAGAATTCTTCATTTTTAACTTTTGGCGTGCTTTCAACAAAACAACAAGATAAAAAGGCAACATATGATCTCACACACGCTGATTCTCGGAACAGATTGTGCAGGGTGGCACAGGCCTGGACAATAATATATTTGAGAACAGGGACATCTTTCAGTGTGCCATAATAACTTCACAGATGCAGCCGAATAGGTGGACGATGACTCAGGCTGTCACCTCAATTACTCCCACATTGCAATCTGCACCTTCCCGCTGGAACGATTTACTGCCAAAACATGTAGCACTAGTTTGTGGCTGACAAATGTCAACAGGTTTAGAAGAACAGCTTGTCTCCAAATGCTCCTCAAACTGTTAAGTGTTATGTGCTGAAAGTAACTTGGTTCAATTTCAAAGACGGTGGTTTCAAGATTTCATGAGGTCAGGAGGGTTTTACAGTAAAGAAAACCCATTGTATGATGGTGTGGGATAAAGACTGACGACCTTACATGCCCTTCCCTACATCAATACCTTAAGTAAATATGACATGAAATAATTAAATATCACAGTTAAAATGGACTACAAAGTGGGCTTGAGATTGTGGAACCAGAAGTGGTAACTAAATTTTGAAAAAAAAAGTTAGTTTTCAAACCATTGCTATCTTACAATGCAAATTTCCACTTTTTAAAATGTCTAAAACTTCATATGCTAAGCATGTTCACTGTAGAAGAGTCTTTAATAGACTTATTGTTTAAAACTATTATATGTTTTCAATGCTAATGACGTTTAGCTAATGTACTAACATTTAGTTGGCATGTTATTTTAAAGTCTTGCCTAACAAAATTACAAGTCTCTCAGGGAGTCCAGAATTATAACAGTAGCACAAGTCTTTGTTTCCTGGAGCCAACCCTCACTTCTGTATTAGTTCCCTGGAATCCCATGGTTCATTATTCTTCTATTACTTATAATAAAGGTTTTTGTAGAAATAGTGCAAATGTCAGTGTATCAGCAGCTGAATCCTTGGCCGGCCTCGTTCTGTTCTCTTATTGGGCTGATTACACTTGCTGATTAGAAAAATATGATTTGGCTTAAACTTTGTCTTTGAAGGCTTATTATAAATAAATATAGAAAACGCAATCTACTTTATAACTGCTACAATATATTGAGTAAATAGAATGGGATAAACTGATATTGGTTCATCAAGTTTCTAACTTGTGTTGTCTTCTTCTACGGTGTGGCATTTATTCTGCTGACGTCAAATCAAAGCCTAACATTTACCACCTTCTATTTCGGGAGCTAATGCAAACCCTCAGAGACGAGCCTTGATGGAGTGCTAACTGAGAACCCCCATGTTGTTGAGGTGTAGTGTTGACGATTCGACTGGGGAGGCAGTGATGATAACCGGGCCTCTCGTGGGAAGGGCCGGCGCTGTTTCAAAAGCCCCTTCAGTCGGTTGGAGTGTGCAGGTGGCGTACATTTAACCAGCAATGTTTGGTTCCGCAAATGCACGAGGGTGGCTAAGTGGAAATTGTTTCAGTCTGGCACTTTGTTTACTGTTAAAGTAGCTGGAAAGTGGGGGATTGTTGATTTGCGAGACTGAAAAGACACATCGAAATTGGATTCCTCTGATGTTTTGTCAGGAAATCTATACATGTCTGGCATTTATAGATGTTGTAATTAGTTTGACTCGAAAAATGACTATGTGGTTGTCTTGTTCAATTTCTAAGAAGTTTTCCCATTTTCCATCAATTAAAATGTCTGTCTAGTTTTGTTTTTTTGTGTCTGCTCTGTCTGTGGTTGATCAGATGTAGCTACCATTTTGAGATTTGTCTAAGGATTTATCAGAAGGCATAATTCATTCTGTGTTAATAATGATGGTAATTTTCGAACAGAAGACACAGTACATTAGTTTGCAATGATTTTAATTAGAAAGCTGCCTAATGCCGAGATCAGATTACACAACTCTGATAGTTGTGGGATCACTGTACAGTTAACACTACGCAACTTTGTGACTTGTGATGGATTGGCACTTTGGGGTTGTAATACTGCACTTACAACCTAATCGAGTGGTGACAAAAGGGGTCACACACTTTTACACAACACTGGTCTCTAAAACAACATTGCAACATTTCAAGAGGTGCGTGACAAGTGACACTGAACCTCAAACAAAATGGAGGTTTCAAAATGGATGTCCTTTTGAATTTAAGTACACTAAATTAAATCCACATGGATCTGTATGACCTGGTTTTATAGGCGTTTTCCATTGTCTATGGCACATTTGAAAAAAGCACACAGTCTTTGTCAACAAAGATATTAAAAACTGGAGTTGAACACTGCAGTCTGTTGATTGGATGATAAAAGGATAATCCTCAGTTGGGCAAAATGTCTAGTTTTTGTGAGTCCAAAAAGAAAGAAAAGATAACTAAACGTTACACTTTTTTCAGCTGATAACACTGTGTCTTACTGTGTGAATTAAGAACATTGCATTTACTCTACCTTGCATTAAACACAAGCTTAAAAATATATTCTACTGTTGATTGCGTTATACAGTGTGTCTGTTCTTCCTGCTTCTCGCATCACTGGATTTATTAACTTCTTTGTTCTTGATTATAGAAACACACGTTCTGACCTGACCCCTTCCACCCGCTCAGGTCAAACGTGGTTAAAATGTTTTTGTCACCTGTTGGCAGCACTAAGGAGCACAAATTACAAACTATTTCTTATAGTAAAATGTGTAAATAGTATTCACGCTTATAGTCCAGAAAAAAATGGTAGATGAAAATATATATAAAGACAATCTGGTCGCTACTTGTTTGACATCTTGAGCCTGTTTTCTGCCTGTTTTGTTTTATGTTTTCTGAGCCCAGGACATAGTGAGCAATGTTTCTCAATCTCTTCTTGAAATAAAACATCCCTCTAGTGTTGTTTTTCTGTCTTCCATTCAGAAACTGGTGTTGCAGACCTGACCATTGCTTTGTAGGGACACATCTGTTTTTTAAACAACTGGCCAACTCCTTTACCCCACAGCTCTCTTGCTAATCTTCCTACTTGCTCGGGCCTGGTCTGTCTCTATGCCTTCCCTCTCTGTTTCTCTGGCTGTGATTTATTGGCAATGAATCAGGGATGAGGGAGTACATGCCGGAAAAGAGATGGGAACGTTAAAGGAAATGGCTGTTTCCGGACAGACTTCATCACATCAGGATAGAAAATAGTCGGAAGAAGAGTGTGTATGTGTGCATTTCTGTGTGTGACTAGACTCCTACAATTGACCAATGAACCACTAAAGTCAACTGTGAGCTAAACCATGCCATAATCTTACTGTAATTTAATGGATTTATTAACACACAATTTATCTGTGTTTCAAAGTCAGCTCTTTATATAATGTTTACCTTTTCCTTGTAAAGTGTGAAGAAAGAAAACAAGGGTAAAAAAGCCACTAAAGAAACAATTATTTTATTAAAAGGTACATTGTGTAGTATTTGGAAGCATCGAGCAGTGTTTTTCTAAACCTTATGCTCCTCCTTTCTACAGCCTAGGAGTACCTACGGTAGTCCTGCAGGGACATGAACAAATCCAGTGGAAGTACAAAATCAATCTGGGGGTTTGCACAGAAACAGGAAATAGTAGAGCGAGTGGTTCCTTCCACCAGATTGTAGGGATTTTGTCTATTTTCTTATTTTTATATATATATATATATAAAGGGCCAAAGCATACAGTTTTATTTTATACAACAGATAACATAGTTTGAATTATGCTCTATTTGCTTAAATTGTCTGCTGCAAAATTTACACAACACACCTTTTGATATGAATGTCTTTAGTGTGTTTTATATAATCAACATTTAATCTAAAAGTGTCAAAAACACTGCCTGTTCTTGAGCTAGATATTTTACCTTTGCTTTGTTTAGACTTTAATAAAAATTAATTTGAAATATCATCAAATAAGATGCAAATGAAAGAACTGAACTATGTTGTATTGAATTTCTGTAGAGGTCTGCCTCTTGTTAAGGAGAGAAATGGTGGAAAACACAGATGGTCAGACAAAAAAAAAACCTAATTGTAGGAAAGACAGCTGCAAAAAATAAAAGGACAGCATTTGAGTCACAGTGTGTTTATTTTGTGATTCGCATGACACTGACATTCTTCGATGGCCCGATAGCACGGACGAGAACACTCACACAAGTTACTAAAACAACATTGATTTGTGCATTTCTTGGAGCCCATTGAGTAAAAGGCTCCACTCATAAGCTCAATGGAGACCGCGAGATAGAGAGCAGAAGAGGACATCTAAAGAAACAAGGGAGCAGCGGTACAACAACAGATCGATAAAAGCATCTTATAGTGGCTTTGTCATTTCCCTTAGTCTCAGATGTTAAAGAAAAGAAAAGTGCTGACACGGGCAAAAGCCTGAGTGAAGCGAAAGATCAGTGGCGAACAACAGCTGGCTGATTCGACCGTTTCTGACTCCAGCTTCTCAAAAGTAAGCTGTTTAAACAGGCTTAGTGATGTTGGTGGTGGTCTAAATTGGGCAAGTGCACTACAGGACAGCTAATTGAACATATACACAGCTGTGTTGTTACATGCTTTACCGTCATCAGGGTCATGCTGCTTTAACTAGACCCAGGAGTTAACGGGATTAACTGCAATTTTAACATGAATACCAATCCCAGATTAGAGTATTGTGTGAAGTTTTTAGTCCTCAAAGCGTCAACCTAGCATGCTGCAGAACTCTGAATTACAATTGACCTTGGTGTTTGATGTCTTGAAAGATCTCTATCCCCTTTTTTTAAATCTTTCAAAACAAGTGCATGTCACTGAACCACCTGCATCTTGAAGCCTGTCACACTTAGACAAGTCTGTGGTTGACTACAGTTCAACTCAGGGAAACAACAGGCAGCGTCAGTCACTGTCAACTTCAAAAGAAGAGTATGTAAAAAGAAATCAACTGGGTATCATTGCTTTTATCAAAAAAAAGCTAAAGGTAAGTGAACCTACTTTTGTTTAAATAAGTAAATAGCGTTTTGCTACACTACTTTGGTTGTATGGTTTCACCCTTATCGCCTAATAACTTCCATTATTGATGATTTTGGTTGAAAATATTTTTACAACTGTAATACTTGAAAGTGGTTGCTTCCTCCACATCACTCAAAAAGTTTTGAGACCCTATCTTGTCGGTTTATGCCACAGAACACTGAATGTGCCATGTTGTATGAATGCAACCAAAGTCTTTATATTTGCAGTTGAGAACATCTGTATCTACACCTGTATCATGCTTGGGTTTGACTCCATCTTGTCCTGCCACAGTCTTGGTCCCTTAGTGTCTTGGCCTTGTGTAAATATCTGTCTTAATGTTATGATTGACCCTCATAGAGAATGAATCTCCCATTTGTGCTGGACTGATAGCGAATGGAGGCGAGTTCTGCAGTAGCTCACCAACATATGTAGCTTGATATATATTTTTTTCTCTACTCTCTACTATTCCAATGATATTCTGTCCCGTAAAAAGGCTGTTAAACTCGACAAAATAAAACGGACCTGAAGCTGTATAATGTCTCTAAACTATCCATGAGACGGTTCATTTACACATTTCTCTATGGCTGTCATGCCCATTTAAATCCTGCAATAAAATTGGAGGAATTTAAGATAGTTGAACTGTTTTATGCTCTGTTATCTTTTATATTAACTATATTAAATCTGCAGTTTTAGTATAGTGACAGGCAGAGTGGAGAAAGTTTTGAAGAGAAGAGGTAGAGAAAAGAATGAGAAAATGAAAATCTATCAGTGGCATGAGTGTTTTTGATGGAAAGATTTATGTGTGCAGCGAGGAGAGGAGGAGAGAGAGGAGATGGCTCCATTTGTGTTGTGTTAATGAGGGAGAGAAAAGAGAAAGAGAAGACACGGGGAGAGGGCCAGTGTGGATTTGTCTCATTTATCACTCAGCAGCAGTTGTGTTACCGGGGTCATTTGAAGCTCACAGCCTGTCTCATCTCGTCTGGGGACTCCCTGCAGTCGCTGTGTGTACACGCATCTTTGTCATCTCTGCGTATGCTTGTACTGTAGACAACTAATGGACATCACGATCATTGAAGCTGATGTAATAGTTAGGGCTGGCTCCGTGAAGCCTGGCTCCTATCGATCAAAAATGTTATCGAGTCAATATTTCTTTTCCAGTTATAACTCTCATCTGCTTTATCTGAACACTTATAGAGGTCCATCTGTAGATTGCTGCCCCATTAAACAAGATTGATATGACTCTGACAGACCAATCTAGCGTCATGTTATCAAATGTGGGCGTTTACTGGACAAGGCTATTGACCACTTGCTCGCCATTTATCGCTGTATCTTCTCAGACTAACATTAATCTTGGAAATCCTTTTAAAGGTATTATTTTAAAACTGGTAACACTTATATGGCTGTGTCTTTATTCAGTCTTTGAACATGTGCTTTATTGGGCTTTTTACTACATGTCACATGATCTGCTGCCTGCCGATTATTTTCAGGGGTCTTTCAGTTTTCAAGTCTCTATTGAGCAAATGTGCACAATTTTAATGTCAACAGGTTTTAATGTAATATTACTACATTTAACCACTTTTTTATAAATTTTAAATTGAAATTTTTGTTTGTCATTCAAATCTTTTACAGGAATTACAACAACAAAAAAAACGGTTTAATGCAAGAACATTTGTTTTTTTTATCAATATTTAAGAAATTGTATTTGAATATTACCAGTATGAACTCCTATGAACTCTTATGAAACATAAACACAAACAGAACATCATTATTACTCTGAAACTGTTACTCTGAAACTTTACAATGTTAATTGTAAAGGAAATATCCAGTACTGTAAGAGGTCTTTCAATCACACTACATATGCTGTGAATAGACAAGACATTTAGTTTTGTATAGCCCAATATTACAACAACAGCTGCCTCAAAGGGCAGACTGCACTAGACAACATCCACAGGGGCTTGATATAAAATAAATGGTGCTTTAAAAGTCCTTGAAAGTCTTTAAATCTGATCATGAAAGAATGGGAACCCTGACTTAAAGACATGTTCTCCATCTTATAATTAACTGGATGAAGTTTTAACAAATAGCATTAGGTTGTGCTTAAGCCACTATGTGGACACTATGAAGTCACCCAGAACTAATTTCCTATGCCTACTTTACTCGGAGCATGCTTTTCATAATGTGAGCTACAGATGAACAGACTATTATTCAACCATTTTGAAAGTTACAGATGTTTATTTACGGATGCAGTTTGTCCTCCAGTTCGATCCGAAATCCATCTCATGATCATGTTTTGCCTCAATATGCTCACCTCTTCCTCAGCATGAACTTGTATTTACATCATCAGTCTCTGCTAAAAGCAACAGGTGTCATTATGTCCACTCTGTGCCGTGTGTGCAGTGAAAACATATCAGCAGTAGCGTCTGACAATGGAGACGAGCTGTCACTGCAGGTTCACAGCCCTCTGCAAAGAATCTACTATATCCACACTGACACAACGCGAGGCGACCGGTAATGATAGCAACATCTACTTAGGGCTGGTCATACAAAGTGAGAGTAGCTCCAACAGGCTTTTAACTGAAGTGGTCAAGAGAAAGATACACACTCTTACACAAACATTTCCACACACACATGCGCTCTGGATCCCAGAAGCATTTGTGTGTCATTAAAGTGCAGCTGTGTTTGTCTTTCCAGCACACATGGAAAACACATCAGGGACAGACGGAGAGAAAGAACACACCCTGCACAATATGGCTGTCGCAATGCATACAAAGCATGGCTCGCCGTACACAGAATAACGTTTTTGGGAGAGAATTGAAATATAGATTATTATTATCTATTGAAAGATAGAATATAAATATAGATAAACAGTACATAGGCTTTTCTTGGGTCCTGAAATACCTGGAAAGTCTGGGTTTATTAGACCAGTGTTTCATGCAAAAGTCCCAGATATTAATTGTACCAAACTGATATGTAATTTGAAAATGTGTGTAATGGGGCGGTTGTCCTTCAACCGGAAGGTAGGCGGTTCGAATTCCGCTCTCCCCACAGTTTATACTGATGTTGTGTCCTTGGGCAAGACACTTAACCCAGCTTGCCTCCAGTGGTGTTCCAGCTGTGACACTGGTGAATGGAACCTTACTGTAAGTCGCTTTGGATAAAAGCGTCTGCTAAATGACTAAAAATGTAAATGTAAAAAAAGTGTAATGTTTTGAATTTGGTATGTTTTTAGCTACCTCACCAGCCATTCAAATTCTTTTTTTAATGCTATACAAAAATTCATCTTGTCTTGATGGATTTGAGTTCGGTTTCGGCAGGCAGGGGCGCAACTACCCAGTGCTGGAGGGGTATGCAGCATCAATTTTGGCGCCCCCCCCCAAAAATAAAAATTAAAAATGTTAGCTACGAAATGTTTGCTACCACAAAATCTAGAGCGGTCTGAGTTCATACCAGCCTGTATCATGAGCCATGTGTATATTAACTACCTATATACATTGCAACTGGATAGCTCAGTTGGTAAGCAGTAGGCTTTACATTTAGTGTTCGAATCTAGGTTCGAATCTACCTTGGGACACTATGTATATTAGTTGTTTTCCACGTTTTTGTAATTTATTGATCATGGCATAAGCAAAGCGTCTGCTAAATGTAAATGTAAATGCATAAAGCCCTCCCCATTTTAGATTAAAGCGTTACAATTGGCCGGACAGAATTTGTACTGAGGGACATGAAGGTGGAGCGATTCCAGACCCATACCTTGACTTCAAAATAACAGAATAGAAATCTCAATACATTGCTATAAAAACGCACCAATACCGAGGGGGTCATAGGTCCATGAAGCTGTAACACTTTCAGCAGATATTTAGGAGAGTCATGTCCAATACTGGGTGAGGGTGTAAAATGAAGCAGGTTTTTTAATGGCGGAAAATGAATCAATGCATTTCACATAAAAACTGATTTAGGCGTCACCTCATGGCTTTCATAGGTAAAGTACGTAATGTTTCGCCTTCTCCAGTGTATGTGTGTGTGAAGAGAAGTGTATGCATGCAACGTGCTGAGTGCTAAAACATCTGTCTTTCCTGGTAATGAGTGGGGAGCCGACAGAGCCCTCAGACAGCCCTGACGCAATTAGCCCTGTCAAAAACACACACCGCACACACATCCAGTAAAAGCAGACGCTAAAGCAAAATCTGCTGTATGCTACTTGGCCTGGAGACGCAAAGATGATAAAAATCCCAGCACATGAAACCAATAAGTTAGTGTCTCACGGATCTCTTTGTAGTGTGGATGTCTCACAGACATCAGGCTCAAGATGCAGTTATAAATATTGGTGTTTTTTCCAAAAGGTATGAGCAGGAATGTGTAGGGCTGGAGCAAATGATGATGAAGCAGCAGAATGTTGTCTTATTCAGATATCAGGATCATATCATAAATACAAGCCAGTCTCCCAAATCAAATTTATGAGTAACATTTCCAGGAAGGCTGATAGGAAGACTAATGATACATCCACATGTGAATGTTTAGCCTGGTTATGATTACTGAAAGACTGGAAAGTATGATAAACAACAAACTCCATTAGATAATATTAGGATGTCCAGATGCAGATACCAGTACTCAGGGTTTGTCAGTATCAGAGCCTCATTTGACTTCATCACATACCAAGATATGAGCACCACTCACTGCAGGGTAAATGTCCAAGTCCCTTTTTGTAAATGTCTTACTTTAAATGAAAATGTGCAAAGTGGGAATGTTAGTGCTGTTTAATTAAAGTCAACACCTAATTGTTCATAAATATCATGTACTCAAATGTAAACTCAGTATCTGCCAGCACTCAGTTGTACGTCCTCGTCCTTGTAGTAATCAAAATCATACAAGCTCAACATATAGACCCACATTGTTGGTCTGCCTAAAATATGTATATAAATTACACATTGTTTTGATAAATACATCATGTTTCTTTGTGAGTATTTGGTGCTTTTGTAAGGTTTTAGACTTGGCCAATAATGGCAAGTAAAATATCTGATTCATATGTAACTTATGCCTATCACTTGTACCCATATTATACCCATTTCTTCTTATATTACTTGGCATAAATGGATTTGTATAAATTTATCTGCAATTTAATATCTATTATCAGGGGTTTGGTCACTGTAATGGCGCCTGTCTTGCTCATTTTGTCTTCAGAAGATCCAAGATGGTGGCTCTTGCTCTTTGTTGTGGTGTTTGTGGTTGCGGTGTCTGTGTGTTTCGCAACTTAAATTAGTTTTTTTTATTTTGTTAAGACGATGTTCTCTTCTGCTCTTGTTGTTTTCTCTGTTCATATTTCTTCATGCCAGGTGATCACCAGCTGATATAAAGTAATTGAGCAAAAAGATGATGCAGCAGGTCATGATTGGTTACGAGATCTTTTCCTTCTGTTATATTTCACTAATGCTCACTGTCCCAGTCCTGTCATTACAAATTAGACTTTTAACAATGAGATCATACATCGACTCTTTGTATTTGATTACCACAACTCTGTACAAAGACAAAAACACACAGAAACAGCCTGAAATTTACATAAAAAGACATGTAGTCATCTCCTTTCCACTGCCAGGAAATAACAACTCTGAATAGCCATTGTAATCTTCCCAAAATCTCATGTAATCCTGCATTAAGACAGTCAGACAGACACATGTAAAAAGCTCTTGTTGAAAACCATAGTCTTGGCGACAGTCCCCAAACCCGGCTCTTTCTCGCTCTCCCTCGTATCATGTGTTGCTGGGCTGAATGAAGTTTTATCACAAAAAAAAAAAAAACACACACACACAACAAGATTGTCTTCCTGGAGGGAGACTGGTTTTAATGTAATGTAAACAGCCAGTTTGAGTTTCTGGCCATCTGTTTTTCCATTGCTCTCTTTTACAGACTCTATCTTCCCTTGTGTTCTGCGGTGTCTTCTGTCATTCTCTAATATCTACCTCGTTTTTCTTCCTGTTGGTGTGTTTGTGTCTGGATCCTTGTGGCTGTGATGTGTGTGGGTTGCAGATCTGGGTCTAGTCCTTTTCCAGAAACACTGCCAACAGAGCCTAGAGTTCAAACACGAGACATCGCAGCAACATTCAAAGCTAATATGTGACTGGCCTTAAACACATTATAGAAGTGTACACGTAGCGTCCTGACCTTTTCTTTGACTGCTCTGGCTACAGTAGTCTGTTTTTCCGTCGCAGCCTGCCCTAACACTCATTCCTTTCACTTTAGTCTTGCTTCCTCAGTTGATGCTATCACTCCACACTTGAGGTCAGCGCCGGTGCGTGTTGCTGTTTGAGCAGCGCTGTTATTGTTGTCAACCGGCTAAAAACCTGGCATAAATGGACCAACCAACCCACCAGCCTGTGTGTTGTGTGCTGACATTCACAATCCTAACTTACTCACAAAGGCAGGGTAAGAATGTAAGAAGGGCCATCATGGATTTGTCTGACATTTTACACTTTGTTCTTTGTAAAATGTACAGTTCCAAAGTATAGAGAAGATTTAATTCCACTGTTTTCTTCGAGAGATCAGACAGTACCCGTGTAAATGTCCCTTGATTGGGCATTACAGTATGAAACTTCCTTACATCGAAAAAGTAGTCATGTAGAGTCTAATTTAATTTCTGCTATTGTATTGTCCGACACCATTTATTCAATGTTGACAAGCCATTTAGCCATTTGAACGCCCCTTTTTCAAATGAGAAAAGACCCGTTTGTATGTGAGCATGTGATTGGCCAAACCTTTTCATCATGAACTGAACAATCTTATTTAAATCCAGGATATGGGAAGTATAACATCTTAAAGCGTTTTTCATTCTTATGACAATATGTTATTAGGTAAATACAATTTTCTACATTTTATTGTTTAACTTCCACTGTTGGCACAACAACGCTATGAACTGAACAAACCTTTTGAAGAATCAAATTAATATATAAATAAAGGGACTGCATATGTGTTAAGGAATAATTGTCATCACCGATATCAGGTTATAGATCTTAGAGCTCTCCCAACACTGATAAAAGATAATTACTCAGGGCAAAATGTCTTTTTATGGCTTAAATTGCGCATGGAGACAGCATCAAAGATGACAGATCTCACAGTTGTTTGACCAAAGATAGCCCCCAACAAAGATCGGTCAGTGTCAGAAATTTCGGACAGTCCTAGAAGGTTTCTGTGACCTATACTGTATATTATTTGTAAACAGACTCTTGTGTAAATGTATTTATGCTAACAATAGCGCCTTACCTCAGACTCTCTTTGTGTCGGCACAAAGTTGTTCTCTTTTACCAAATCATAAACACCACTCAAGCTGATTTGTTGCATGCATCAGACAATTCTGACATTTCCCAGTTTTTCCACATAGGCATCTGGAATATTAAAGTAAGTGGCTAAAAACTACTTTGTTATAAAAATGTTGACCATAAAATTAAACAGCTCCATGAGATCATTTGATTCGATCACATCAGTCAATGTTCAGTCTAGACTAAAAGTAACTCTTTAGAGTGGTACGTCTTTGGCCCGGTCCACTCTTGGATCTCCGTTCGGCCTATTAACCCCAGTAATTATTCTAATCAGAAGCAGCAGCCCGCATTGATAATATGTATCCACGGGCTCTTATAAGAAGCTGCAGTTAGGCCAGGAGTGCTGTTTTCTCATGTGCTCATGTTTAAGCTGAACCCCTCAGGATCGGGCCAGAACAAATGACAGGAGGAAATGAAACCTGGACGCTCCGCTATTTTCACCAGTGGTCGCTTTTCAGACATCCGCACCTTGTGTGTGTGTGTCGAGTGTGTGTCTGAGGCGAGCACCGTGCAGTGCCGGATAAATTCTAATCAGATGATGAGTTTGGATGGAGACATTTCCCACAGAATGATGATCCTGGCAGGACTGACCGCTGTTAAATGTAACAGAAGATCATCCCGAGGAGAAAAACCTTGCATACATTTGTGATTGAATGGACCGAAGATGAAAGGGGTCCAATGAACAGCTGTGTTTACGTGCAGGGTGCAGCTAAGTGGAGTTTGATTGTTTGCCTATTATCAAGAGAACAAAACATGAAGCAAAATGGAATCTGAGTATAATAAATACATTTCCCAATCACATAATTTATTTAAGTTTCACTTGTTTAAACTAATTCTAACGTACCTCAAAGTTTTCTCAGGTTTTACAGCAGTAAATAAAAATGTTTTTTTTAAGGCTATACAATGAGAACACAGTTAAATTATACTGTTGCTGCCAAGGCAAGAGGGATGAAGACTCGAGTGCAGAGGGACCAAGACAAGAGCAAGACGTTTAAAGTGTTAAGGCCTAGTCCAGTACATTATAAATACTTGAAGTACATCCCAAAAAGTCCCACTGGCTTATAAGGTTGTGGAAATAAGTTTAAAATTGGGGTGGCAGAGCAGTCATCTTTCAACCGGAAGGTAGGCGGTCGATTCCCGCTCTCCCCACATTCATACTGTCGTTGTGTCCTTGGGCAAGACACTTGCCACACCTTGCCTCGTATGAATGTTTAAGAATGGTGTTGGTCGGAGAGGCCGTAGGCGCAAAATGGCCCCACCACCAGAGTGTGACTGTGTATGAATGAATAATGGACAGACTGTAAGCGCTTTGAGTCCCTTGGTCCCTCGGGAGAAAATCGCAAAATAAATCCAATCCATTATTATTATTATAAAAATTTGTCCAGAGGCAAGTAGTTACTAGTTACATTTAATGTTTAAAATGTTACTCACTAGAGTATTTCAATGAATGCTTTGTTACTCCTATTGAATAATTACTTTTATTTCTATATTGTTTTAAAGTAACAATATAGAAATTGTATTTACAGATACATTTCCAGATTTCTCCTACTCTGACTTAACCCACCAGAGGTTATCAGATCAAGTTTGCAACCATAATGTAATCATGACTTGCCCAAATAAGTCAGTTCTGGTTGTAAGATTTCAACACCATCTCCTCGCCATCCACTAAACTATTTCTCCATTTATGGATGCAGCAGCAAAGGCTGTTTGCAAAACTAAACTTGAGTTGTGTATTTGTCTAAATTATTTTTTTTTTTACATGTTTGTATTTAAATGTCTTCTTTTGGCTTTGGTCGGTGCCTGTGCCTCTTCACTGTCACACGATCAAACAAACTGTTCATGGTTACACTCAGACTTAGCTCCACCAGATATGTTCAGCTCATTAGATTAAGGCTATTTAAAATTACATTCCCAGAAACTGACTTTACATTTAGTCCACTTTCATACACACTACATTAGCAACAGAGTAAATTACTGCCCAATGGGCTACCAGTGCTTCTATATATGATTATTTATTGATTTTGTTTACCGTCAATTTCCTTTATCCTCACTTTCTCAATGGCATCTCTCTTCCAGTTGTCCTTTGTTTCACTTCTCTCTGTTTTCATGTGTCACTGCAGAATGAATGCTACATATTTTTCTCTTCACATCAACAGCAGACCCTTTGTTCAAGCTCTTTTTCAAAGGCTTCTTTATTTCATAAGCCAAAGGGTGGAGTGAGGGCACAACACTGAGGTCCGGTCCTCAGTCGACACTCCAACTTTTTCTTTTGAAGCCTCAGCAGGTAAAGACAATTGCCACCATTAACAATGAGTAGAGTGTGGGACAACTAAAACGAGCAAGAAAAGATAAGAAGATTTTCAAGTTTGAAGAGCTTTGCAAAATAGAACGAAGCAAAAATGTATGAAAGAACAGCATGAGGCAAAGGAAGGCACCCACTGAGAGCTTAGATTTGTGGTTTGTGTCAAACCATAGAGTGCTAGAGATTAATTATAGCTGCCTGATTTGGAGGTGTGCGTATGTGTGAATGAGTCAGAACTCTGCTGAGGAGGAGAGAAACCATGTTAATTGTTTTTATGAACAAAGCCAAATTAAAGAAAACACTGGATTTCTCACAACAGCTGACTGTTGCGTTGACTCATGTAAGGAGTATCTGCAGGGCCCACTGTGCATGCTTTTTCAGCTCAACCCCTGACTCGCAACAATATCTTTGAATAAAAAAATAAACAACTGCTGGCAATGACTTAATACACATTGTGGGGGCTCCTCTGAGATTTGGACCTGGGACCCTGCACAGCCCAAGCAAGAAGGATGAAATATGAATATATTCAATATTAATAGAGTCAACATTCAAATCTTTTAATAATGTAATTTCTCTTATATTATTTATCTTAACTTTCACACAGTCCGTGATGCTAACTACTTTAATAAAATGCACCTTTAGGAATTTACCTTTACAAATCCTACACAAAATAGTATATTTATATTCATTAGAAGAAATATTCCTGTTTTGTTAGTGAGCGCCTTCATAATTATTAATTTTCTGCCACTTATTATATTAATCGATCGAGCTTGTTATTCATTTTTGATTGAGATCATTTTGTCCAGCTCTTGTATAATATGTTTTCATTTAAGCCTAATTCTTTAAATTACACTACATTGCAATAAATATTTGTCACAAAATGTTCTTTATCGTAGTCATCTTGCAGTGTAACAGAATTACTGTATATAGTAAGATGTATATCCCAACATTGTATAGTTTCAGTGATTCCAACCCGTAATTGTTAAAATGTGTTGACTTATGAAGCATAAATCATTCCTCCAGACAGCCCTCCTCTCCATTTTGTCTGGGATGATTGTCACAGTGTTGTGTGTTTTGAATACTTGTTGCTCATTATGGTGATATTCTGACTGGTGAGCATCCCTGACACTTTGCTGTCGTCAGCGAGCTTGTAGCTCTGCCAGGCGACGCTCTGATGAGACGAGTGACTCCGACACAGTCATCGTGATTGCAAGGTCAAAACTTCAAAAACTGTCCGTGTGTCTTGCTTTTATCTCTGTTTCTCTCGGCCCACTGTTGCCTCCTTCAAATGCGACATTGTGATTCCTGATTAGGCTCATTGCAGCTCACTAGCGCTGATTGCGACAGCACTAAACCAAATATACACCCATTCAGTTCAGATATTCCCTTTGATTAAAGCAGTCTTCAGAGGGAAAAGAGAGAATGAGTGGTGTTATTGATCCGACTGAAGATCGGTGTCGCTTTTGTAGGTCATCGTTGAGGTCATCAGTCTCAGACCAGCAATATCTATGAAGTCATCACCATGCCGACGCCGCAGCAGCAGGTGTAACATAGTTTGAGGAGATGATAGCAGGCAGCGGTTGAAAGGCTAACAGTGACTCGCAGATAACCTTTCAGAGTCCCTTCTGTACAACCTCAAATCCATTAGCCCAAATTGGTTTAGAAAATCCTTGCAGGCATTTTTAGAATCTCTCTATAGACAGCGTGTTAAGTGTCGAGGGTAGTGTTCAGAATGCAGCATCTATAATATTTGTAGCTTTTATATTTATAGCCCTTACCTTTTGCTGCTGCATTGTTTATCATCGTCTCCCAAAAATTCTTGTAGATGTCTACTTACAGTTTGATGCCCACAGCAAAACTTGCATCCCTGATGTGATACTAAGAAACATTAAGAAAAGGTTTGTATTCATATGGAATAAATTCATTTGATCAGACAGCAATATATTTTCAATGAACAAAAAAGGATTAGCCACCTAAAACCAAATAACAAGACATGGAGGACATAAAGTTCTTGAAGACTGTTAAAATGGGGCGCAGTGGCTCAGTGAGCGGTCGTCTTTCAACCGTAAGGTAGGCGGTTCGATTCCCTGTTCTCCCCACAGTTCACACTGTCGTTGTGTCCTTGAGAAAGACACTTAACCCACCTTGCCTCATATGAATGTAAGAATGTTTATTGAATGTATTTGGTGATGGTCGGAGAGGCTTTAAAGCACAAACTTTACGGGAATGTCAAATAATCGGGCATGTGCTACTGCTTGAATCTTCTTCTGGCTGGAGCCTGCTTCATCACCTCGGGCCTGTGCTACTGCTGGGGCCTGCTACACAACCTTGTAATTTAGAGTTAAAGGTCTCCACAATCCCTGGTTTTCCTGGGAGCTGTCTGAACCTTTGAAAATAACAGATTATGCTTGGGCTAAGGCGAGAAAAACAAAGTACTGGCTGGAGATTTGAGATGACTCAGGAATCACTGCACCCCCCTGTTTAAGAAGTCAAAATGTAAATATTACTTGTCTAAAAGTACACATTAACAAGTTCCCAAAGATTCTGAGGCGTTTTCTAAGACTCTAGCCTTTGCTCTGGAGGAGCCTCCTCCAAAGGAAGGATCCTGGCAATTGGGAAATGGCATTTATTTCCCAAAGAAATGGCTGCCTCTTCACAGACTCATTACGACCACAGCCACAAATGTATCAAAAAACAAATTGATAACTTTTTTGGCACACGTGTCTAGATAATACTCACCAGATTTGGAGCTGTTCAGTTGAATTTTTTTTTCATTTTTCATTCTTTTTCCTCGGGGACTTCAAATACATAAATTTTTCGCCGGGCTTGAATTTTGGGGCCAATAAATTTGACTTTTTGGTGCACGTTTAGTGGGTCAAATTGAGGATCATTTTGCAGAAAAATTATAATAAAAAAATATAACTCAAGCAAAAACAACAAGAAAAAGCGCTGTCTATTGAACACACATGTGTTTAGCTCATTTTGCCTAAGTTTGGTGTCTGTGGAATGAAGCAGCTATTTTCTGTTGTTGGCCATGCAAAAACATGGGAAAGCTTTAGTGTTTTACACAGCAGCTAACACACATGAGTAGGATTTTGCAAGCTTATTTTTTGTCTAAAATATCAAATTTTGTGTATTTAACTAAACATTTATAAAATATAAAGGAGAAATACTTTTTTTGTTGTCTGGTGATCTTGTATCTTCAATCTGGCTTGTATAAACATCTGTATCACACTTGGTAAAAGTACTGATATATTGTGAGTACATAAAAGAGAGAAGCTGAATTTAATTTTCATTTAATTTCAGACATCTAAGCCTGGCCAGCTCTCCTATTTTCTTTTCTGTTCTATACAAAAAATGTGTCTTGTCCCTTTCAATGGAGGAACAAATGCACACGGATCAGACTACCTCTGAATTCAACCAATCAAAATCCATGGAGCAGTCGCAACATTCACAAAAGAAACTTTAAAAAAGATACAATCCAAAAAACAGACTATTGCGTTAAGTTGTCCCCATTTTGGATAAACTGTTGTGATTGGCCAGTTGGTTCCTGACACACTTCACTGGCCAGGCTCTGGACATCTATAATGTGTTTGGGAAATGTGTTAGCTATTATTGTGCATCACCACCACTAGATGGAGTCATGAGCCGTTGTGGTGTTCAGCCTGAATTGCATTTTGTGTAGCTCAGATGAGAGGTTGCCATAGCGCCTTTAAGAGCATCTTGAAATTGGTGTGTGTGGGACAGAGAACCACTGAAAACTGTAATTCAGAGTTCTGTTATACTTTAATGTGTCACTGTGTTGATAAATGGGAGGATTTTAAAACTGAATCAACCTCCTTTACGTTCCAAATCAGTTTCTGCACATGGTGTCATTTTGCTTTCCATTCTCCTTTTATTTCTTACCATCTGCCCTGTGTTGTATCACATTTGAATTGTGTGCAGCTGTAGCAGTAACAGCCTAATTAAAAGTGTAACTATTTGCGATGCCATTTGCGCTGTCGCGGCTGTGAAGAGAGCCTTAACAGCTGCTTGCCGTAGAGTGTTGACTCTAAACCCAAGCTTGACAACGCATTTAGAGCTGATAAATGTTTAGCCTCTTAAATCAACAGCGGGATAAAGACGGACGGGGCAGAAAGAGATAAAGGAAGGGTTTAATTGGAGCAGCCAGACGCACAATTGGGTCCGGTAAAAGGAAGATTGAAAGGGTAGTTGGTATGGAGATGGGAAGCAGACACATTGAGAGTCCAGCAGAATGGGAGGGATTTCAGGGAAAGAGCGCGTGAAACCTTAGTACCTGAGGGCTTTAGCTGCTGGTGCCAGGACGTGATTTTTACGAGCCTGTGGTCAGACTCAAATAAAATGCTGCCGAGTGGCTAAATGGCACACACACAAACACTAATCCACAATTCAGCAGCCTCTCTCAAATCACAGTTTGGTTTTATAATGTCACAGTTATTCAATGTTTCCAAACCTTATAATGCAGTGTGACTGAACAAGCACGGACCGTCCACAGCGGGACACAGAGGAGAGGAGGGAGGGAAGGAAGGAGGGGGAAGGTAGAAGGCATTAGCAACACCTTAGGATCCTTTTAAAGGTGCCAGGGGCAAACAAAGAGGTTTTCTTTGTGTTCTTTAGAGTCATTATATAGATTTTATGGACCATACGTCTAACGTGCCACTTTTAGACCTGATCCCTTTGGTCTCTTTCTGTGAGTGATTTATTGTCTCTTTGTTGTTTAAACATTTTTCAACAGCTTTACAAAGACACAGGAGCACAGGGCCTCGGTTTTTGGAGTTCAGGGGAAAATTATTGACTGTTAATTATTGAGTGGCAACATATCCGGTTCACAATATGACACATTATTATCTCAATCAACCCTAAATGTTTAGCTGTCAAAATGTGGTTTGAAGGAGCTTGGGTTTATAACATTATTTTATATTTATACAAGTATGTTTGTTTATTCTGGAATAGTTCAGACGTGGAAAGAGAACGCAAAAGTGTAACCTTTATTTTGGCACTCATAATATCAAATGTAGAGAATGGTGGTGGAAAAAGTGTTTTTTTTTGCTCAATGGTAGGGATCATGATTACCAGCAGTATAATGGCATGGGTATAAAATATTTAAAATTTGGAAAGAATGGAAAAATTGCAGATACTCACATTGTTTGTGTCGATTCATAAAAGAATTGCTCTTGGCAAAGGACACAGGCTCTTTATGTAATGTACAAAACACAGAGTGGTACTGAATGCCGTTGCCATGGAAATAGTAAAGGATTGTTGAAAGTGACTGAAAAAAATGTTATAAGATTTACATGTTTGCTTTAAGTGGAGTAAATGAAGAGACAGAACTCAGAGTCTGTGTCGAAATATTACTGTAAACCATATAATATTTCTGCTGATTGTGACACACTTTTCACATTTTGTTTATGTAGTTCTTCACCACCAGGCTCCGCAGCATCAGTAGCATGAATAACGTTACACCCACACACATGAACTGACACACACATTAAACACAATACTCTTATTACACTGTGTTTATGGCAGAGGAGCGCATTACACAACTGCTTTGAACATCTTGAAGGTGCAATCTGTATGGAATTGATTCCATTTAACTACCATCAGCTGTGCTTTGGTTTGAGAAAAATTCAATATGGTATCTCAAAGATCACATAACATCACTTGATTTTTAAGAATTCCTAAAATGTAATTACAGAGGCATTGTTATGCATTTTAGTGGTTCCTGACAATTTCAAGTGGCTAGTATGGCTGCTGAAATCTCATCCTTTTTTCTAGTGAAGCTTGTCTTATAGGTCAGTGTTGGCTCTACAAACTCTGGTACAGCTTTGTTTGTGTGTTTCACTTGAATAAATGTAAATCCTGCCATATAAGCCTCAGTGCACACCAAGCTTGTACTTTAATAGCGTTTGAAAATGTGTGTCTCAGCCCAGTTCAATTGAAACGGCAAACTGGCCAAGACATAAATGAACTAAAATCATGAACGTAAAGAGTGGAATGCCAAATGCAGTTAACCTAAATGTCGTGTGTGTCTCTTAAGAACATCTCTTTTTTTTGTTTGGTCCCGGTTTGACTTTGTATTTTGAACCCAAAGCAGACCAGGGCTAAATGTATAACTTTCTTATTTGTTGTGAACTGAAAGAAGCAAACAACAAGTGAGAACATACTCCAAATCCAAATAAGGGCTTACTGAAGGTTGGGAATACGCCAATATACAAAGTCAGAATAAGATACAGAAAAAGATATTGTATATTCTCTGTGTTGTGCTACATGTAGCTAACAAACATTGTGCTTGTTATAAATAAAAGGCACTTGTTGATGACGCAGAAGCCAGCATGTGACGTGTTATGAGGTAATTAGTCTCAGACCTGGGTCAGAATGGAGCAGTGAGTTCAGGCCTCAAGCAGAAGAGTACAGCAGGAAAACCCTAACAACACTTATGATTTATGTGACGCGGCCAGTGACCGAAACCAACAGATTTAGACCAACATGACATAAAATAAACTCCACTGTACAAACACCCCACACTAGCTATATATACTTGATTCATTTATAGTTCATAGACACATCCTGTGTTTACGCTGCTGTCCTCATTGAGCTGTCAGTCAACAAGGCTATCCTTGTGTCATTGTTCTGTCAAAGTTTAGAGGTCAGTTTGTGAAAGGGCTGTTTTTAGCTGCATTTTTCCCTCTGGTCCTTTGCAACGCTCGGCTCAAAATATACAGTAGATGCTGGGGTAAGTGGCCAGTGGCTGCGGGAGGGTATGGTAGTGTATTGTTTTAAATACAATGTGTGGATGAGGAACAATTGCACGAATCCTATATGGAATGACATGTGTCCCAACTCTGCAGAGGTCTTTCACATGAGAGGGATCGGTGCCTCCCTTCAATGGGAAAGTGCTTTCACCACTGCACTATTAAAGGTTGCCTTAAGAGTCGACCATGACCTGGTCGTGACTCGGGAATGTGCATGTGTATTGGGACTGGCTGCTTTGTAAGTGTTGTGTGCTCTACCCATTAATAAAAAACTACTCAGCCATGGAGTTCACCTTTTCCCCTATAATTGCTCTTCTCTTTCCCTTTCTCCCACCCACTCAAGCAAATGTCTTTCAGTGAGCCAAACCTCACTGAAAGACATTTGCAATCATAACGGTTGTATTAGATTTCTAATCATGCTTTATGCTAGTTACAGGAGCAGCAATTATTCTGTGTTTATCTGGAAAATGCACTGGAAGTATTGATCGATAGGGCTGGATCCACATTACGATTATGAGGAAGGGCACTGAAAGATGTGTGTGTAATATAATGGATGCTTTACTAAACAACATGGACCATCCTCTACATGCTGTAATAGAGCAACAGAAAGTTACAAGTTGATTTGTCCATTTTCATATTTATATTGTACATATAATTTTGATTGATAGATTATTTATTACCACAATTAGATGAATGGTATTGTGTCTGTTGTTAATTTAGGCATTGTTTAAAAATACAAACAATGCCTAACTAAAAAAATAAAAATCTGTTCAATTGTACCATGTTAAGCTGCCATTAGTTTGTGAACAAAGTTTTAATATCATTGCAGCTGATTAACAGTGATGCAGTGACAACACTTATAGCAATGCACCGTATAGATCACAAAATAATGCCTTAATAATTTTGAAAGTGCATGGGAAGTAGGCATAGATTGACAGTAAGGTTGGATATTGAGTAATGCATGTAAGCAGTAAGATCACTAAACAACATGGTCCAAGGTCTACATACTGTGATAGAGCAGCACAGAGTGACTTGAGAAAATTGTCATTCTTTTATTGTAACCCCTTAAACATATTCATTAATTTATGGCAAACCGTACCCTGGTCTGTTCAACATTACATGCACCGGAATTAAATACTAGAACTAGCCTAAAATAGACACTTCAAAGCCATATTGACTCCCCCGTGCAGTCATTTTAAAAAGACTCTTGAATATGATATGATGAAGCAATTTTCTACAACATAGAAATTTGACGTGCTATGAAGCACATACTTGTCTTGTATGTTTGAGTGCAGTTATAATAAAGCTGCTTATCATTATTGACTGAAGATTTGTTTTGGAGACTGTAGAGCAGACATATTGATTACTTCCATAGCAACATACAAACACAACACAGGCAGAAAATACAGATACATGTCGTGTGTGAGACATGGATATGGGGACTGCAGTGTTAATTGCTGTGGACCTCTCATTTTTCAAAGAATGGGAGTGGGATCATGGTGGGCCCCATAGAGACCCCTTTAGAGATGGAGACGCCACTTTGGAAAACACTCACAAAATGGAGGGAGGGAGCAGAGCGCAGCCATAGTCGACGGGCGCTAAAGGGATAGATTGGATATCAGATTTTTTACTGAGTTAAATGATGCCCTGTGTGTGTATAGAGCAAGTAATGGCCATGTTTGATTTGAGCTATTGCCAACTTGAGCCTAGGTGCTATTGCCCAAGCTCCTGCAGCAACATGCTAAAATACTTTCTTGATGTAGCTTGTTACTCCCACCAGCTTCTCTCTGATACTTGGCAACCATAGACAGTTGAAAACTGGTAGACCAAATAAATGATGGCTGAGGAAACTTGTGTGAAAGTGAGGGTTGGATCCAATAAGCCCAGGTTTAATTATTAAAACATTAGAAAATTATACTGAAGCCATTTAAGTTTCTACTATATTTAATTGTAACTAGCATCAGTAGCTACATTGGCTCACTGTAGTCACATTTTGAAGAGTTCTTTTTACGGTTAAAGTGGTTAATTTTAAGGTTAAACTGTATTATACTTGTGGTTATACTTGGCAGTAGCGTTTCATCCTAAAATTCACAACTTAGTCTTGGGTTGACTTTCAGCAAAACAATAACTCCAGCAAAGAATCACAGTGTCTCGTGGATGAAATAGTCGATCTTCCTCATGCTCTGCTGCCCTTAGTTACACACACTTACCTATTTTCACCTGGCTCACTAGGGGCCCCTCAGTCATTAAATTGAGTCCCAGTCTGGGACCAGAGAGAGAATGTCACTGGGAGTTTAGGCAAGGCTGGGCACGGCTCTCCCCTGACAACAAGCTGCTCTCTCATATCGCTGCCCACATTCATCCTCCAAATAATCCTCCCAGTTCACAGCTGACTTTCCTCATTCCCCAATGACGTTAGTCATCACAGGAAAATAGCTTGCCTTACCCTCGGTTTACCTGGGGATAACACAATCAGAGTGTGTTCTTTTATTCTTCGCTGGCAGCAAATGCTCATCTAAGATTTTGAATCACTTCATACTTGGTTGAAATATTCTCTCTAAATATGTGCTTGTGTGCCCTTTTCTTTGTGATATTAATGGTGTGGAAAAAATGCACTCAGTTTACCATATTTATGTAATTAGCCTTTCAGCTCCCTTTTATTATGCTGCAGTTTCCTCCATTTAAAAGGCTGCATTAATAACCTGACAGATTTTGATAAGGTGTTTATTAGTCTCACAAGCACTGAAAAAAGCAAATAAAACTTGTAGATAATAAAGTCGATGGAAATGTGTTGCAATAGAAGCCACTGCATCCAATTAAGAGGGAATATAATTCTGCAAGTCTTGATACTTCAGCTGGTTTTGTAGTTTGAACTTGCTGATGTCATGAATGTGGGGTTATTGCAAAGTGATTTAGTTATAACAGATCCCATTGTGTCTCCACAGTTGTCGTCGGAGCAGCTGGTGATGCTCCTCGAGCTCCTCCTTGAAGAGACGACAATAAGCAATGCAACAATGCTCACTCTGCAGAAAACGTACAATTTGCAGAAGCAAGATGCTGAGGTAAGATAATGTCACGCACATGTCTTTGTGCCAACCCAGTTTCTAAGTTACTTTAATATGTAGCAGTTCTGGTAGTGCTCAGAAGGTAAACTAATGTTTAAAAATTAGGATGTTTTTTGTTCTTTCTGATTTCAAGCATTTTGTTGACAGACAGGAGGAAAGATGGATCATAAAGCCACTTGTGACCGTCTTCAGCATCAGTTTGACTTAAGATGCTTGCTTAAAATGTACATTAAAGTCTTGTCTCCACTGAGGCGGTATGCTAGGAGTTTAGTCAATTTCAACATCTCAAAAAAAGCATTCACACAATGTTTTCTTAAATGTAGTATTGTTCTTCTTATAAACGTATTTGATGTTTCAGGAAAAAGACTGCTAAAGGTACATTTCTCAAAAACAAAACAAATCATACATGCATGTCCTTTTACCAGAGTGACCAGAAAAAGAACCACTGGCTGCACAGGGAGCACATGCAAACTCTACACAGGAACCTTTATTCAAGACATTTATGCTATAGACATTTATGCTATTTTCATGTTTGGCGTCATGTACTGTAAGTGCATTACCAGATGAATTATTGAGAACATTCTGTGAAACGAAAGGAGTTCAGAGTTTTGGTTGAAATATTAATGACTCACGTTGGCAATTTGTTTTTGCAAAAATGTGTCAAAGTGTCACACCATAAAAACACAAATATTTCTAGAACGGAATGTGTGCTATTTGACTTGTGAGTTGATGTATACATGTGCATGCTTCAACATGTGTGCATATGTGAAGCATCCGAGCCCCATAATCCCTTGCAGCAATAAAATCTGGTAGTTTGCCTCTCCCTTCTCTTCCCATGGCGTAGCGTTTAGTAATGTGTAGTAAATTCTGTTGTAATAGCGGCTCTTTTCTTTACAGCCACCATTACTGACTAAAATCCCTCAAGTATTCGCTTCAATGTTTTAGTACTGCACACAGTTCCTTAATGGTACTATTAACACTGTTTGTGGGTGTGGGGGCTTTTTCAGTCTGGATCTGTGCTCGGCGGCTGTTGGAGGAAAGAGAGAGTGTTGTTGGAAAGTGTTGATGCTAAGCTCCATCGTTAAGGCATGACATTTCTTTCCAAGAAAATTTAATACATATTTGGTTTTTACACTTATTTGAATTATATGAGGCATTTTGTGGCTCCAGTAGTAAATGTAATGAGGCTCAGGTGTTTTGGTGTGCAGACCTTTAAGACTGGTTGCTGTATTGAATCTAGACGTAAACGTTCCCTCTTCCCAAAACTCAAATTATTAGATAGCATACTGAACCAACTTTTATTTTTAGACATACAACACCACCATTTTCCAGATGTAATTTCAGACGTGGCTAAAAAAAAAGTAGGTGTAGAGCCACAGAATGTCACATGACCATGATGGGCCTGTCTGACTGGTTCTTCTTCAGATGTCAAACAAACATTTGAAGTCATGACTTGGGAATTTTGAATGGAAGTCCTTGGGGAACAGCAAACAATTTTTCAATTTTCTTGTTTTCTTTTCTGTCCAAGGAAATGTCTAATGCAACTAAGATGTAAAAATATACACATTTACAGATTACACAGATCCAACACTGATGTCATCAGCGCAAACATCCACAACTTCCACAACAGCAATCAACAAAGATGGATTTATAATAATGTATACAAATATAGGGAAATGTACCAAAGGGACCACTATTGGTCCTAAACAAGCGTACAGCCTTTGTGACAAATGCAGTTCGCAAAGTGCAATTATAAAAAAAAAAACGTTGCTGTTTAATAAATAATGGCTTTCTAGGTGTTAAATATTTTCTTTTAAGTTGACAAATTGCACAATGACTTTAAATCAATAAAAAAGAATCCCTGTTCTCCACTGCCATTCATACATTTTCATTACATTTTTCAACTGGGGAATCCATGTGGTCTTTCAGAAGGGACTTTATAGCAGATCATGATTACAATGAACAATGTTGAAACTTATTCATTTAACATAACATTTGCTGTATTTCAACAACTTCTACAAAAAATTGTGCTAAACAATGCTAATCTTTTCTGACGGAAAATCTATTCAGTATCCATGACAACCACAAAACAAACAGCATAATCTTCACCGTCAGTAGTTTCCAAAAATCTATTCACCTTATTCTCTTGGGCACATAACAATCTTTGTTATGTTTGTCTCACAACTTCAAGTGAAGCCTTTTTACAAAGTGTTACTGTTGATCCCAGTGCAACAATTAAGCTACTTTTTTGTGAAGTTAAACATGAATAGCATTGTATGCTCAGTCCAAGGAAACCACAACAACTTCTCTCTCTCTCTCAACATCGCTACGAGCATAATAAGAAGAGATCGGAGTGTTGTGGGCCAGTGTTTAACTTGCACCCCCCATCATCAAAAAAGACAGACCGTTGCGGCTGGCAGAAGGCACTAAATTAACAGCTTCCTCAGCTCCGTTGATTGTTGCCAACACCCACGCCAAATGACTTGGAGTGCTACTGGCCTGACTTGGGCTAACATGGGCTTTTAACAGGATATATTCTTGTTCCTGTACTAATACACAACCAACTTTACCGCTTTGCAAGTACTGGTAGGCTTCAGTAGTCTTGTAGTTTCTCATTTAGAAAACCATCAACCCCGAGTGTCAAAACGTATTAGTTGATTATATCACCTTCTCATATTGTCTACCCACTCGGTTATGTGTCTCGAGTGAACCAGACTTGTTCCATTTACTTTAGTGAATTATTTGTTTCCTCCCATGTTACTATCTCCATGTTTAAACAAATGAAATCCTCTTGTTAATAAGAAATGCTTAGACAAAGCGACAGTGCGTCAATCACAAAAGTAGGCGTGGCAGAATAAGGAGAATACTTTCAAACTGTTTTCAGCAGTATAGACGCAGCCTTTGTCTTGAAGGGTGGGTGTTATGACTTTGTACAGTTAGGGCAATAAAGATAACAAAGCTTCATAATCAGAACTTGACTAACAGTCCATAAATAATCTATAGTCTGGAGTACAATGGACTATTCCAATGCACAGTGACATGTTGACTTTATTCTATAGAACATTGTCCTGTGTTTCATTTTGGTGAATAAACATTTTCATATTACTGAGGTCACTCTTTGTCCTTGTGGCCACCTTTCTTTATCTACACTTCCTGGTTAATGAAAGGGCATTCTTAAGTGCAATTTTCAGGAAAAAAAAACTTGGCTAAATATATTCAGGCCCTTTCCACATGAAAACAAGCACACACCTGCACACACCTGTCTCAAAGCAATGGTCCAGTCCTAATGTTAGTGCTTTCATTCACAAGAGGTTAATCACCCACAGCTCTCTTTATAAATGTGCCCATTTGTTCTCCTCCTCCTCATGGCGTGCTCCTTTTTCTGTTGGCCTCCCTTTTTTCTTTGAGAGCCTAATAGCGTTCAGCTTTTAGTTCTCCGCTGCTGCATCCACTTCACAAGATTGATGATGATTCTTTGAAAATTTCTTGGATAAATACGAGGCGGGGCACAGTTGGACTTCTCGCTGTTTCCCTTCAAGTTTATGAGAACTCTTAAAATGGATGGATATGGGATTAGAGAAGGGCTGTTTTTGTGGAAGGTGGTTTGTAATATTTGGAATCGCACTGCACTGTGGATGCTATCATTTCATCTTCAGAGCGAAAGTACACTGTCTGGCCCAAAAAAAGTTATAGGATAATGTTTCATTGGCTGCCCTCGGCTTTTTATGGCACTTATCCGCTGTGGCATCACTGAGCTTTTGCAATGTCACAACATTTATTAGATCTAGAGTTGCATTATTTTTTGCCAAGGTCTTGTATTGGTGATGTGAGTGTTGTTGGACTGCTGAGTAAAGTCTTTACTGTAGAAGCTATCTGAACTATTTATTATTTTTTCAATCTGACTCTATAAATAGGTGGAATAGCCCCGTGTTGTCAGGAAAGAACATTAAAAGTGCATCATATCACTTTCACCACTTTCACTTTAAGTTGTAATAATGGATTTGACAGTCCTTGGGCCAAGTTTTGTTGTTTCAGAATTCTACCTCTTCTTTCTTTACTTTATGGTGCACTGTGTAAACATTGTCATATATAGTTTTTGCACTACGCTCACCTGTCTATTTTTGAAAATAGCAATTTAAAGCTCCATAGAAAGAGGAATTAGCCATTACTTCATCTTCCTGTTCAGACAAGTGCAAACTGAGCACACTCTTGTCTTTATCTGAGCACCTCACATTTTAATGCAGACAAAAAAATAGATTTTGAGTACCCTCTAAAAACAACCACTAGGCCTGTTTTCTATGTTGAAGATTTCAAAAGTCACATATAACTTTTGCATTTCCCAGCCATTGAAACTGGATAGGAAACATCCCTGAGAAGTTCTTTATCGGTTGATGGTAAGGTAACGTCAGGCCTGCTATGATAACGTCCTCACAAAAAGTCTTGAAGATACTGGAAACTCACAGAAATAACACATTTTTAAGTAAGTAGGCATTATAACAGTACAAATTAAGTTTTTCCAGATTAAACATTAGTATTAATTAAACAAAAATGTATGTTTGACTTTTTTTGCAATGTATTTCCTCATTACTTCCTCTAAAGTGTATGAGATGTATAATGCTTTACCATCTGGTCTTTACACTGCACAAACGTCTTAGTGAGACGCTGTGAAGTAAAAGTGATAAAGAACCTTGTGTCTGGAACTTCACTCGAGTGACAGTGTGTGTAACAGATAGTGAAAGGAAATATGTGTGTGAGCGTCGGCTTGCGTGCAGCTTTGTGATCGGTCTGAGTGACTGTGAATACATTTGTGAGTACGTCTCAGAGAGCATAAGCATGTGTTTGCATGTATATGAGCCAGTCCGTGACTTTGGCCCACTTCCCTTCATATGAGTCTCATGTGATGTGAAGCTGCGTGACTGTGTGCATACACATGTGGAGTGCCATGAGTTTTTGGGGAAGCGTACATGCCTCCTTAAGCATGTTAAAGGCCAAGCGTCGGTCAGGCACACAGGGCATATTGTTTCTTACATTCTAGTTTAGGTTACTTGAGGAGATTTACTACGGAAGACATCACGATTGGACTGATTGGACGTGACGGAGAGTGTGACGCTGAGAAGAGGAGACAGAAAAATAAGGAGTAATCTCAGCCTAAGAAAAACGAATAACTCAACTTCAATGTTTTTAGACTTTTGACTCGAGTTGAATGAGGTAGTCATGCAGTGTTTTTCCAATCTTATCTTGCCCTGCCTCGGAGAAGCAGAAAAGAGCACAGACACATCAATGTCAAAACGGCATTGTTGTCTAAGCAAAGAGCACTAAATAAAAGATGAGTAATTATTAGTGCAAACAGTGCATAAGCAATGAAATGACGTTAGAAGAAATGAACTGTTTACCCCATTCAAAACTTTAAAGATGCAATTAAATCCTCTCTTCTCTAGAAAGCTAGACTTACTATTGAGCTATACATGTACATCCGTGCACATACTTGCCTTTGTATGTGGGCTAGTCCTTACATCACAGTGCTTAAGGTTTGGCTCCCATTCCCTCCCATTCAAAGATTCAATTTCCACAGCTTTCACTTTGTTGATTTATATAGAGAGTGATAATACTGTATGCTGGTCCCCTGTATTTACTGTTCATTTTAAAACTTGCATGAAAGACACTCACATTAGCTCACAGTACAACACAGTACAGCGTGAGTTGTAGTGTCGGTGGGAGTCGAGCTTCTGTAATAAATGAAGGAATGTCACTATGTAATTGCATGTGCTGTCAAGGTGAGAGGCCCAGTAAGAGTTTTTCACAATTTTTTTTATTTTTTACAGTGGGGTGGTTCAGAAAGGTGCACTAGGCAGCTGCTTTGCTCCAGGGCTCTCCCCAGGAATGCAACCCCAGCTCAGTGAACAGCTGCTGGGGCTACAGGGGCACAAGGGCAGCCATGACACCACAGGGCACACACACTGTACACACACTGTTAGCCCGACATGTTCTACTTAACTTGCAGCCATAGCTTTCTGTCAGGCCTGCTGTGAAAGTTTAAAAGTCATCCCCCAAAACAGACAGAAGCACATCGTAGACAAGTGAGATGTAAAAGAGAAAACCATCTGAGACTAATTAAAGTCATGTTTATTTATGAGGAAGTGGCAATAATGTAGATTGAATTTAATTGTTGTTTTGCTGCATAATCAGGCGGGGAGCAGCAGTTTTTCACAGATGGTTGAACAAAGCAAAGTAAATATCGTATTTAAAGTGAGCATGTTTAAAGTTATTAAAGAAGCAGAAATAATTGTTTTGATTTTGACAGGAGAGTCAGAAAGTGCCAGTCCGGGTGGCCTGTTATATCATCTTGAAACACTAGACACTGAAACACATTAACAGTTCTCAGCCCTATTCTTTTGAGACGCCATTTAAATGACAACATTTTCCATCCTAAACAAAAAGACTGTTGCGTTTAAGGCCCTTTTGTTTCATGAAATGCCATTGTCACTCCATAAAGACAAACTTTTCATTCCGTCCTCAGGTGTTTTTGTTTTCTTTCAAACATTGTCATGTAAACTGTCAATACAATTTCCACAATTAAAACAATATTGTCATAGCTAGGTGCCATAAATCTATTGGCTGCTGGCAACAAACAGCAAGTAGAACAACAATGGTAAAACACTGTTTTTCTTCTCTATTATTACTTCAGAAGATAAAGGGGGTTCACAGTGCCCCGACTGGCCTGGCAGACATGCTTAATCAATCAAATCAAATATACTTTATTGTCCCCAAAGAGAATTTTTTCTTAGGCGCACTGCCACAGCAGCAGTGTATGCTCCAGCATATCTGTGTGAAAGCAGTTCCATTGTCGTGTTACATAAATGGCCTTTCATTAAAGCTCAAATGGAACATGGTGAAACTATTAAAAAAAAAGCTAATTGTAATTCAGAGTTCTGCATTGTGCTGAGTTTGTGCTTCAGAAAAATACAGTTGATTAGACTAATCAACTGTGCACAAACTAGGTCCATCATTAATTTAAAGTTAAGTCAGTTATAGTCATTTTAGTCAAAGTAGATTCACTTCAACACTCAATGTTGTCCTTTAACAAATAACATCCCACCTCAGTTAAATCAGTTGAACACTAAACCTAACCTTGGTCTTATAACTAACTAATAACTTGGAATTAGTGAGTTCAGTCAGAAAAACATGTATTCAATCTCACCTCTTGCAATAACCTTTTCATACCATATCTTCTTTTGTCAGTAGTTACTTTGAACTATGAACCATGGGCTCATAACAGAGGTTTTCATCTGCTTTGATATTCAACATATGTGAGCTGAAAAGAAACCACAAAGAACTGCATGAAATGAGCTCCCTTCATGTTTTGATGTGCCAATATGTCATGTCACAGCCACAATGACAACTACAGAGCTATCAAGTAACAAGATTGTCAACGGCAAATGTAAGTTGTTTGCTCTGAACACACTGCAAACGTCACAAACCCAAAGTGAACAGCATGTTATTGACAGCTGTGTTATGTATATTTTTCATTGTGTAGCTGTAATGTAGCTGCATCGACTGTTAAGTGGTGAATTATGAGTGGAAAATATCTACAAGCCACTGAGAAATTTGTATTAAATGTATTTGGTTGGAAACACTAAGTTAAAATGACAAAAGCCTAGCAGTGAAGTTATGGCCAGAGCTTGAGCTGCTGAAAGAGAATAAATCCCACACTACGCTCTCGGCAGGACTAGTTTATGATCCTCAGTGTGTGGAGATAGTTATGGAGGAGATTGAAACACTATGAAAAAGCGGCCAAGGGAAACTGTCGGGCTTTAAAGTAGTGACAGTGCTTTAAAAGATCCTTCATCTTGATTTTTTATTGCTCGCCTGTCTCCTCTATCCACCTCGGACTGTCCCCTCGTTGTATCCACACAGGACACTCCTTCACACCTGCACACACACACTCACTCATAACCCATGATGAAGGATGATGGCCAAGGCGGGGACATAGCCAGTCTCTGATCTCTCCTGTAACCGCGGCAACAGAGCTCCTATTGATCCTTGGGAAGAAAGGCCAAGCATTAGCTTTCACACAACTGTACATACACCCACGCACAGCAGAAATACACACTTCAGATTTCATAGTATCAAAGTTATATTGGGAAGTTTTGAACTGTAAAATTAAATATCTTATTATTTGATCTCCAAAGCCTTTTGAACTTATATATTTTCCCAAGTTATGGCCACAATAATGGCACATTTTGACCAGACAATAGTCGACAATAAGTGAAAAGACAAATGTTTATGTCTTAATGCCGCAACATTACACTATAAAAATGTGATTACACTTTGACATGAGTCTGTTTGTGTGAATTAGATTAATCTGTCTGTTCTGGCTTGTATGCTAATTCATTTTGATTTGTTGTGTACATTGGTTTTATATAATTAGCTCTGTTACAGTGCTTTGTCATTCTTTCATTTTGAAACTTGATAACTTAATAACTACATTTATTTCTTTAGCCCTACATCTGTCTGTATCCTATTGCATAAATATATATCATTCAGCCAATAATCAACAGTTGTTTAGCACCAATTCCAAAATCACCAAATCATCATTACACTGTCAAAATCTGTTTTCACTTTGACATGAAAAAAATAGTTCATCTAAATCATGGTCGATTCGAAAGTGTCAGATTAGAGGATGCCTCGGTGGCTCACCTGCGACCTACATTTGGATCTGACTCGAGTTTATTTGATCCATGTCATTTTCTTCTTTCTCCATTAAATATTTCATTAGGCCAAGATTTAATGTTCAAATCTAATAAAACAAGAGCAATTCTAGGGGAATGTATGCGATGACAACCTGACAGTACAGACATATTTCATTCATTCACACATGTTGTCATTGTAGACACAACGACTTTTATTTTGTCAATGCCAAGGAAGTGTTTTTTCTCTTAGGTTTCAGGTCTCCATACAATATAACCTCACAGTTTTTCTGCACTTGCAACAGGTTTTTGTTGTGAACATGTGAAAATGGTGCCACTCTCCATTTTAAAATGTTTTCATATGGACATGTCTTGAATAACTGTAAGTCTTTAAATATTCCCTCTTTTCATCACTCTCTATTTCCTCTTGACACAGATTTACTATTTTAAAATAAAATCCCATTAGTGTAAAGTGTACATTTGTATCCATGACTCTAATAGTGGTGCTTGTATGTGCTTTGTCTTTCAGGTCCGACATCGCTGGTGTGAACTGGTGATAAAACACGGCTTCACTCAGGCGTACAAAGACGTGGAACGCTTCCTCGTTCATGACCAGGTAAACGCTCATGTGCTTTATTTATGATTTATGATAACATTTCAGAAGCATTGACACTGAAGCCTGTGTGTGTTATAGGCCATGGGTGTGTATCTGTACGGGGAGCTAATGGTTCAAGAAGATGCTGAACAGCAGGCTCTGGCTCGACGCTGCCTCTCGTTGGTCAGAGAAGAAATGGACCAATCGGCACGCAGAGTGGTGGAGGAGATGGTGCTGTAGGTTTTAGAGGTGAGGCCTGACTAGAATCTTTATCCATGAAGACGATAAGAGCAGAGAGCTTTGGCAAAATACTTTTAGAGCCAAGAGATTGGAGCTCAAGAGTGATTTCCAAAAATTCTCAGAAGACTTTGAGTAAGGACTAGACTTACTTCTGAGTGAAGAGGTAAGTCAAGAGACAGATTTTTGAAAGCTGGGTTTAGCTGATTGTTGCAGGATGCATGCTAGAAATACCAAGCCTCTCCCATGGAACCTCTAAAATGGTCGTCGTGTAAGGGCACCGCCATACGGCAATTTTACAGCGAAATACAGTGATATACCTCCGTCCACCAGAGGGCAGGCTCCAAAAGCGGAAATATAAGGAGAAACCCAATGAAGACTGTAAGTGTAAAAATCATGTTTACAGCCTGGTACAAAAGATGGCTCTGGTCTCTAGAGCTAAGCTTTTACTACGTGACAACTCTGGGGGGGGGTGAATTTTGTTATTAATATGTCCGTTTATACTATCTAAAAACTATTGTTTTACTATGGAGTAAAAACAGAAAATCCCGGATGTAACCGCCGTTTTTTTGCCCTGTCGTAATGACAATATCGGTGAATAGGGGACCAATGGGCGGATAACATCCATTTTTTTTACAAATATGAGAAATACATATGTCATATGTCATATTCCAAGATAGACATTAGATTTACCTAGCCCGAGTTGAAAGCACGTTGAACTCAACAGAGTCTGACAAACCGCTTCTTAACAAGGAAACTGGAGCCATCCAAGAAACACATAAAGTATCCTTCGATTAGGAATTAGCAGGTCATCAAGGATCTCGTACTGTTTTCCTCCGACAAACAGCCAGAGAAGACGAGCAGACTTTCAAAGTCTGTGTTTTGTCTATTCACACTACTACATCAACACTGATGGAAATCTGCAGTTTGCTTAATGTAGAAATTTTATGATCCATGAGTAGGAGTAGTGCACAGTGGTTGCTCATAAGATCATAAAACATCTGCAAGACACTTATTTTTATGTTGTTTCCAGAGTTTTTAGCGTGAGCCGAGGTCAGTTCAAGCTTTGTGTTGGATTGATCCTGTGGACACTACTCCCTTGACTCTACCTACAGTACACTGCACATTCCATTCTCAGTCTACTTTGTGTGTCTTTGTGTGTGTGGACCCGGAATGTGGCCTTTTTTCCGTGGTTTCACAGCAGCGCCGTCAGGATGTGTTTGTCAGAAGCAGGAATTTGGGATTGCGTTCCTCAAACAAACGCGAGGAAAGAGAGAAAAGGAGAGAAGGAACGGGTCAGCGAGCGTTTTCGAAGGGGCCCGGGAGGGTCTCGGGACTCGATGAGGGGTGGTTTTTACACCGATGACCCTGAAATTCCTCCTTTGTATGTTGAGTGTGTGTAGTGCGTGTGCATGACCACTGCTGTCTCCACTGGGCTCCCGGACGACTCGAGCACTGACGGCTTTATAGACCTCACTTTGAATGAAGACAAGAGAAGGAGGCATTTATTGTGGTTTGGACTGACAGGGACACCGTAAAGTGAAGAAATGCTCTTGAAGACAAACTTTTTTATAACACTTCATTACCTTTATTGTTACACCAGCCTTTGAATCATTATATTTAAATAGAGCACAAAAGTAGACAAAGTCCTCAACAGTCTTCTTTAATTACTCCTGTTATACTATAAACCTTATTAATTTTCCTTTTTTATTACAAATGGCTTGAGGCAGAAGGTGGTGTAAACCCTGAACTGGTGCAAGTAAATGGCAGGGATAACAGACAACCTTAGACAAGCATGTTTCTTCTCATGGGCATGACTTTGGATGTGAGATGGAAGGTGTGCCTGGACAGAACAAACACCACACAGTTGGATACTAGAGACAAAAAAGTGTTGGAGTTTTAAGGAATAGTTTAGTTCAATAGGCAGAATCTAGTATTTTAACCTTGAAACAGGAATGGAGCGATACTAGAGTCGAGTTTCTGAAGGACAATCAAAATTGGACTTTGGGCTTAACTCCGACCGATCTCTGGTGACTTGGACTTCGAGTGATGATGACTCAACTGAGACCTTATTCAGACTAGTCTGAACACCCAACTGCAACACTGCCTTAAAAACAAAAGACCTAAACTCATGCATTTTTAAATGATTCCAGGCATCAATAAAATCAAATAAAAACAAAATTGCACAAGTCCTGGTCATTTTATATTAGTGAATATGAAATGAGCAGAGAAATTAAACATGAAATATTTATGCCATCACACCCATAAACACCGATTTTCATATTTGTCCTTGCACCTCTCCATCAGACGAGCCTGACTGTCAGCTGTATTATTATCCGCCCATTTGTCTGTCTCCAGGTCAGACATGGCGTGTGTGACCTTGGCCAGACAGCACTTAAACAGTGGTGTACATCAACCTGAGTGACTTCCAGCTCCAAATCCTGTTTTAGACCGTGACTGAGCCTCAGCAAGACAGACTTTTATCTGCACACCAAACACACACACACACACCAAACACACACACACACACACACACACACACACCAAACACACACACATCAAAAACACACCACACACACACACCAAACACACACACACACCACACACACACACCAAACACACACACACACACACACACACACACCAAACACACACACATCAAAAACACACCACACACACACACACACACACACACACACACACACACACACACACACACAACACACACACACACACACACACACTCACTCCAAACACATACACACACACACACACCAAACACACACACACACACACACACACACACACACACACACACACACACACACACACACCAAACACACACACACACACACACACACACACACACACACTCACACACACACCAAACACACACATGCAGATGGCTGTTTCCATTTGAAGGAAGTGAGAGGCTTTCAAGACAAGTGCATCTGGCTCTGTCCTGATAAATCTTGACGAGACCAGAAGTCATTTTAGTGGATGACAGGAGAGTAAAAGTACAGGAGCAGTAGACAGACAGACAGACAAGTTTTTCTAACTTTTTACCCTCTGTCATATTTTGTTGTAAAAACATTCACAACTAGAATAAACTTAAATTATACAAAGATTGATGAAAATGGCTGAAATATGGCGATTTAAACAGGACATGCGATTTCTGGTTAAAGCATTATTTAATACATAACTTTTCATATTAACTTTTTTGTATAAATTTGTTTATTCGGGCTACATTTTGAAGCAATAACTTTTCAATTCTGGGGACACAAAAGAAAGAACTTACATCGCCATAACAACCACATAATGTATTTTATATTTGATTTAATTTCAACTCCTACACCATCTTCATCCTATTATCCCTGATTGTATTAAATGTGGCCACTTTTTTATTGTTAGTGGCAATATAAAGAACTTTTTTCTGGAAAGATGTCCCCAAACTGACTTCTACCAGAACAGAACGTGGTGTACTTGTTATTCCCAAATTCTGTACATTGCTAAAAATAGAAGAAAAAAGAATAGCTAAATGTGTTATTGTTTTAAAATGGAAGGACACTCAAAAACCTTGAACAAACCAATGGATTAAAGAAATGTGCCGTAACTTGGGTACTCTGGATAACTCTGTCGGAACTAGGACATGTGTTCTTTACCTTTTAATGTTTTGTATATAATAATTGAAAAATCCATCAAATCAATTGTGAAAATAGCAACATACAACTACAGCTCCTCAGTTTGTTTTTTTCCTCCGTCTGCCGGATTAAATGCAGTTTAAGTCTTAAGTTTTTTTACTCACCACATCATTAGCCACACACACCAATATATTATCAAACAGAAATAATTTGCTGTGTAGTTACAAAGAGAGCCTGATCTGACCCAAAAGCCTTGAGTTTGACACATGTGGCAAAGAGGCCCACTGCTAAGAAGCACTTTAGGAGAACAGAGCCATTCAGAGATGAACAGCTCAACTTTTACTGTTGCTTCCCATCGGATTGAACCAAACAGGCCAGTGTAAACATTAATGGATCACAGTGGTCAGCTCGGCTAAGCGCCGGACCACTCTCCAATTAAAATGATGGATGACAAGACCCCCTCACCGCTTCTTCATATTGCACTGTTGGGAGATGGATTTATGTTGTACACCTCGGTTTGTGTTCCCTCATCGTCCGTCCTTAAATTGAACACTACTCCCTTTTCTTGCCCTCATACATCCTCACATACACCCAGGACACTGGGATTAAGTGTTCCAGCTAAAAACATCTCTGTCATGTCATTTTTTAAACACAAAGAGCACAAACCTTTTAACTGGGAAAATTCACTAGACATACGTTTTAAGGTTTTAATGAGGATATAAAACCAAAACTATTAAAAAATACCAAATATAAGCTTGGATATAAACAATTTAAGGACTAAAGTGGCATAATTGTATCTTACACGGATGCAAACAACTTTAAGAAGACACTAATGAGGACTAATATTATGCAAAGAAGGAACCAAAATTAACATGTAAAATGATTTAAACAGCAGTAATGAGGACCAAACAATTCCAAAGGGCATTGTAACTCCTGAATAGGCTTGTGTTTTCACTGTTGTGTGTAAGTGTTGTCTTATAAATGCTACACTTTTGACAGGTACGTGTGTTAACGTGCAATAAAATAAATAAGTCTCTGTGATATCTGCGATAAACACAAAAGAGTATTACTTCTGTTGCCTTCCCAGCTCTCAAAACTCCAAGCAGAAGAATCTAAAGGGCTTAATTCACAATGCAAGAGCCATATAGACACCAACTGTAAAACTAGAAACAACTATAGCATTATTTCTTTTTAGATTATGTCTGCTAACCACAAAAAGAAGACAAGTTTAAATTTAAACAAACATTATGGTTCCCTTGTAATCTCTATCGTCCAATCAGACTGCAGGGTTTAGGTCCACCTAAAAGTAACACTTATTTACACTTTGTACCCACTTTTGACAATAGAAAAAAAGCATGCCTGTCTTTAAAAAGGGCCAGAACATTAGAACTCGAACAACACAGTAGGATCAAAGCAAGGCTAAAAAAAAAAAAAAAAAGGGTTAAAAGAACCTTAAAATGAACCATATGAGTCATAAAGAACCACAATGGTACTTTGGCTTCTACTTAACCCCTTATTAACTGTAATATAAACAAGTCCGCCAGAGCATTTCTTACATTTTTACATGCTGTTGGGCCATTTTTTGGAGTATTCTAACAATCTATACATCAATACAATCCCTAAATCCCATATTTTAAGAATATCTGAGCATTAAGTTTATAGTAACTAAAGAAATTGATAAAAATTGCAATTAACCACAAAAAAATTTAAAATCGTTTTTTTATTTTCACATATTTTCCAAAAAAAAAGAAATTTCCTAGCTATATCCCTCAAAAATCTGAGTATGAAAAATGTGCAGAATATCATTTCAAACTCCACAAATTTTATTTGAAGTGTCTACCTAATTCAGTTTTTGAGATAGACATATTTTTATAAACTGTGAAAAAACGAAAATCTAATTGATATTTTTCCACACTTTGCAAAAAAAACAGCATGTACAACAAAATACTATTTACAATACTACAATCACATTTCTAAGTGTAACAGAAACATAGGAGTACACTTAACTTTGTATAAGACCATGTTCATTCATAAAAGTACAATAAACAACCAAAAAGACAAATTGATTCAGCGGATCAGAGAAGTCAACTCCCTCATGAACTGGTTGTAGTCCTTCACAGCTGATGGCACCGGCCCTCCACTGGTGTCTACTTTCCCAACCTCTCCCAAAATGCCCAGATACAGCATGTACAGTGTACTGGAGCAGCTCATCTTCTCTTCTCATTCTTCCATTTTCATTTTTTACCTGCCACAGCAATATTTTTTGCTGGATTTTTACTGATGTTTTCACGCAGTGTTTTATCAAAGATCATCTTGAAGAGTTCTGATGGATATGGCATGTCCACACATTGTGACAGGTGGCTGCACACCTGGCTGTCTTTTAGGGAGGGATTGTGGCATGGGGTGTGGCACGCTATCAGGCTCCTCTTGGCTCTTCCAGCTCCAGGAAGTGCATCTGAATGAGTGCTGCTTCTGTGTGCCTGCTGCAGACTCCTTCCTCTGTCTGTCCTCAGTGAAGTGGGTGGGGCAGGGGAGCACAAGACCCTCTCCCCTCCTCAATAACACTGTAGACAGAATAAGACATAAATATGAAACACAACAGTAATGATTATATACATACACTAATGCATAACTAGATCTAAACCTAAAACTATCAGTAAAACTAAATCTCAAGAGTTTGGTCTGGACCTGCTCCAACTGTGATTTATATATAAACAAGTGCAGTTGAATTAAAAAAATATAAAAAATATAAATGATGACAAGTTTGTCAGTGGCATTATATATACTTTGAACACAACACACCTGAAGTTACACGTATTATTAGACGTCTTACGCACAACAACAATAAAACAATGATGCGCATTTGGCACTACTTTTCTCCAACTCAAACTCAAAACATGTTATGAAATATATACTTACATGTCATAGAAGTGATCTATTCCTTCAGTGAAGTGGACTTATTCATAACTGTCGGCACTATCTGGGTCAAACGAGGAGTAAAAAACCCGTCTTCATCATCCGACGCAGTTACCAGATTCAGCCGAGGGGTAGTGCCATTTGCGCTGGGTTTTCGCGGATCCATAATTATCCGTGATGTTGTGGGGAGTTAGTGCAACGTGTGTGGTGAGTGTCTGGAGTATGTGTGATGTTTGTTTTTGTAAAATAGTGAAATATAGAATGAAAAGCTGCAGAAGTCTGCCGCGTAGTAAGTACTGCGAGCAAAACGAAAGTTACCCGCGGGAAATTCGTTGATTTCCGGTTCCGGTTCCACGACCAATCATATAATAGTTTATGCTCACAACTTGTAGACGTATATTCCTACATAGGAAGTGCTGTGAGTGCATACAGAGCTGTAGAACACATGGAGAAGCCGTGCTCCGTATGTTATAATGATTTTACTGTGAGCGGTTTTTGCTAGACATTTGCAAACTCCTCAGAGGAACGAAACAGCGGTCTGAGACATGTAGAAAGCGTGAGATCAAAGTATAACTTCTCCACTTTCATATGCAAAAAAAAATATTGCTCTATCTTATTTCGTTGCAAATCTACAGGCATCTAAAAATAGGTATGCAAATGGGAGCGCGGGCGCTCCGTCCGTCTTTAAAGGGTTAAACAAGGTTGAAATAGACCAAAACCAGGCTAAAAGTGAACAAGCGCTTCCTGTAAATAAATACTATCTAAACAAACAACAGTGTTCCCACCCTTCACTCTCAGTGAGGTAAGGCCAAGACGAGCTGAAAGTGTTGTAACTAAAAACATGTCTGTTACTTTAATCTCTTAAACTTAAAAAGCACAACCCTTTAAAAGGAAAAGGGTGGTCTTGTCCTTCCCTCCCTCGTTTTTTTTTCCCTTTCTCAGTACATGCCTCTGGAATCCCTCTTGATCTGCTTAATGAGGGGCATATCGCCGGGTCAGCCGAGCGAGGCGAATGGGAGCGCAGGAGAGGGTTAACCAAGAAAATAACGTGTGTGCGAGTCTGAGAGCTACAGGTCTGGCCGGAAAAAGGAGAACAAAGGAAGTTTTGCTGGTTAGCGCAGGAAAAATGAGCACCAGAGAAGTGCTATTTTAACCAGCTTGTATTTTTAATTTGGATTTTTTGGGTTTAAATGTTCATATCCTTAATAGATTACATACATTTTCTTAAATAGAGTTTGTTTTAGTATAGGTTAAGGCCAATATGTACTCCACAAGACCAGAGAGATTTGTTCTTGGTCTTGAGGTGGCATGAAGAGTAATTTTGTCACTAATAAGCATGATTTAGCATACTTTAGCCACTGTTTTGATCTATTTAAAGTTAATAAACGTTATTTAATGGCATGTTTTGTTTTAGTATATTTTTACTGAAGTACTTTGTTCTTTTTAAGGGATTTAAAAAATTAGCATCATCTTGCTTGGAACAGTTTGTGACTAGCTTGCTTTTCTTCCTTCTTAGCAGAGCCTTGTTTGCTTCTAGCATTATTTTGTTTTGTTAGATGCGTTGTCTTCACATTTTAACCCACTGACCGCTTATATGCAGTCCAAAGAGAAGCAGAAAAGAGCCTGTTGTCATATGTCTGCGCTGTGCGGGTTCCTGGCGTGCTGATTTGTGATTTATGATAAAATCACATTGCCAGGGATTACCACACAGCACTGACCCAGCCGGCTGCCATGGCAACACAGCCCCGCCTTCAGATTACCCAGAAACTAACTCAGATGATGAGATAATTTTATATTTGAGGAGCGTCGGGCAGGGTTTATGTCTCGATGCAGGTTTAAAAAAACGAGACGGGTTGGTGGTCCTGACAGGTTGTGTATCTTGTCTCCAGCCAGGCGCAGAGCTTAGCTGATTGGTGAACAGTGATTGATTCCCTCTTTGTTCACAGTGGCTAAGTTCTGCACCTGAGGAGAGCATGACCCAGACAGGCAGACAAAGGAGGCCAACCAACACGTGAGAAAACAGAGTGAAGAAGGACATTCATTTAGCCAACCGCAGAACAGAGACAACAGTACTGTAGTTTTAAAATTGTTATAAAACAGTGATTGACTAATCTTATTTAATACTACTGCAAAACATTGACTTCAGGGTTCCTACAGGTGCTTGAAATCCTTAAATCCTTAAAACTCTTCACTTTTTCCAGACCTAGAAGTTACCAAGTTACATCTTACATATTTTTGTGGATGGGCCATTAAGGAAAAAAATGACATGTTCAACCATATGTGCGAAAAATTGTCTTTCTTTTGACATAATAATGTAATATGTTAATTGTAAAAAAGAGCAATACCATGGCCTTGTAATGTATAAATCAACTGCTTCATTATGGGCCTTGAAAGTGTGACCTGACCTCATATACCTCAGGGGCCGTTTACACTAAACAAAAACACTGTCTAGCGTAATCACAATGATCATTCACACGAATACACTCAGAACACTGTAGTATGGCTTCCAGGCCTGTAGGGGCACTGTGAACCCTGCCAGTACATGAGTTTTTCAAGCCGATAAACACTGAATTTTGCCATTGTTGTTTTACTCGATGTGTGTCCCCAGCAGTTAATACATTTCTGTTACATCATTGTTTTTTTGTGGAGGACGATGTCTTTTGCCGTTTTCACAACAATAAAACAAAAACAACTCCTCGGACTGAAACGTTTTTGTGGAGTGAGAACCCGGTCCTTGTGTGAATGAAAAGCCTAACAAAGACAATCTTTGCATTTTGGGAAAAATGTGTTTTTGTGTAAACAGCCTCTTAGTGTCTCTTTTTGTTGTTTGTTGAATAGTGCTTCAATTTTGGATGCACTACATAGTATATTATTTGTTGAGTGTTTGGGACTGTTGATTGTTGCATTACACCTTGCATTTGTTATTAGATTCTATAAACTATTTAAACATATAATTGTATAAATATGTAGTCTGGCCAGCCATCCTGATTCTTTCTTTCTCTATTCTGGACAAAGAATTAGTCCTGTTCCTCTTGATCAGATTTTGATTTCCAGGAGGCGGGACAAATAGATGCAGATTAAACCATTCAAAGAAACAAAAGACCTGACATAAGCATTGGGACAAGACTAGTTTCACTTTATGAGTCACTGCATGAAGCCTGCCCCGTTGTGGAATACACAATTGTAATTGGTTGGTTTTGTTTGTCTTGGGTAGAAGACAGCCTTAATGGGTGGTTTCCAGAACCACTTGACTTTGCTAAAAAAGTTGATTCGTCTGAAAGGCCAGGCTAATAAATATTCTAAAAAGCTTGGGAATAGATGTTGGAGGTACTTGAAAGTATTAATTATTATGTATGTAGGATTAAACAGAAATGTACAATCAAAAACAGTTGATTGACTGACATGGAACCAAGCCATTCTGTCAAGCACTAATATTTTCTGTTCCCATTTGGACCAGTATTTCTCCCTTTTTCTTCTTCTGTGTAGTTTCAGTTGAGCCTCACTTCACTCGCATGTGTCTTCAAAACATTTCCTCCGAGCCATTTGTAAGATTTCAGTGTCCTTGTGTCTTCAAATCACTCATGTAACATAACTAATGAGCTCTCTCTTGCTTCGTCTCCCTTCCCTCTTAGTCACATCCCTCATTCTCCCTCCTTTTAGTTCCATAGCATAAACGCTAATCCTGCAGGTAATTCTTCTTTACACGCTGTGAAGGTGAGAGCCAGGAGACCGACTGTGTTCACTCTACTAATGAGGCCTGGGGAGACTCTTCTGCTAATGCTGCTGACAGATAATCTTCCAATTCTCAAGCCACCTCCATCACGCTCATAATCAGATTTGTCGTATAATTCTTGAAGGTAAAACTAAGCACAGTAGTTGTTTATAGTTTGAAATCTTGCGTGAGGTTTCAGATTGCTTCTCATCTAAATCGATGCCTTGTTGACTGATGCATATTGGATTTAAATTTGATCATAGAGGCCAAGATGGAAACCTAAAAGCAGAAAGACCACAGTGAGGCAAATGGAACTTAATGTTATGCCCCGTCAGTCGGACTATAATGGCATAATCCGCAGTCTGTACTCTGTTTTGTCTCACAAAGAAGAACCAAAAGCTGTGATCTTATAAAACACCCGCTGATAAGAGCGAGCAGGAATTTTCAATTGGGTTACAGCGTGCACTTTGTTTTAGGCATGACAGAGTGTGCTGCCGAGAGAGGCTTCCCAAATTAGTCAGATAAGTAGAGAATACAAATGGAAGAACAATGCACACAGAGGTATGGGTCTGTAAAATGAATTTACACAACCATATCTGCAGGATTAGTGCATTTGAGCAGGTTTTTTTTGACCATGCATTAATCACAGACCGATCGATAAATTGTTTTTTCTTGGAGTATAACAATATTCAGCTGCATATTTGCCCAAACAAAAGCAGGTACAGTGACATGTTTCATTGTTGCTGGACTGTGAGGATTGAAAATAATACATCACCTTATTCCAATTTCTGAATTTTGGAAATGGTTCTACCAACTTTGTTAAGCCTCACTTACAAATTATTACCCAATTCAAATTAGTGACCATACATTGCACATTGGGACAAGTTCAAACATCAGTCATATGATCAAAGATAGCCTGAAACAAATGTTAGTTGCAGTTTAAGATCCTTTAATAGCAGTTTGCAGCCTACAAATCATTACAACCTTAGGATTAAATTAATTTTGATGGTTCCTTGACCAGAGAATGTGCATCTGGTCTGACAGATTCTCCACCATGTGACTTTGAGTTTTGAGGCACGCTACAACCTCATGAGAACACACATCTAGCCACAACGCAAGGCACCAACAATAAATTCCATTACAACTAAGATATTTATTGTATATTTGAGTCCTTTAGTTACAGTTCTCCCATCTCTTAGTTATTACAAATTTAATTAAGTGTTCATGTACATTTTTCAACTCAAAAAAGTTAAGAACAATTGACTGGTACAAAAGAGGACTCGGAAATGTCTTAAATCCAAACGCAAGTTTTATTATATATATCTAACTATATGTATATGTACATATAGATATATCTAGATATATAGATGTATATATATTTCTAGATATATATCTATATATATCTATATCTATCTATATCTATCTATATCTATCGATCGATAGATATGGATTAGATATATATAATAAAACTTGTGTTTGGATTTAAGACATTTCCGAGTCCTCTTTTGTACCAGTCAATTGTTCTGCAAAGCTCGGGCCCAATTGCTCCCTGATCAAAACAGTGACAGGTGGTCGAAAGAGGTATTTTAAAACCAGCCATTCTTTTTTTGGCAATGGCAATGAGGAGGTATTATAACACTCCATATTCCCGACGACAAAATGGCGCCTAACTGAGGACAGATGTGTGAATTAGAAATGAGGGCCATGTGGAGCTTGCCATTTTTAGACCTATATTTAGGGCCTGTTAAAAGAGTAATGACCATCAAAGGCCTGTAAAAGAGAGGAATTGCCATCAGAGCCTGTATCTAAAAGGTGATTTATTACACTCTAATGGGACGGAAATGGCGCTCTGCACATCAAAGGACAAGGCAATGTTGTATAAAGACACTGAAAATAAACTTGTGCCCTCGGGCAACTAGCTTGATTGTGCATTGAATGTTAGCGTTGTTCTATTTGCAGCCTTTTGGGGTTCCATTCTTTATTTAACTAAGTATTGGCAGCGTTTGTTCTCACGAAGATGAGGAATGTGATCTGTGATGGATTTACAGACAGTTTTTATGTTCCGAAACCTAAAATAGTCTTGCAAGGATCCAAGCCAACAATGTAGTGATCTTTTTAGATAGTAGCAGAGGTCTGGCTGACACGAAGCTGCCTGGGTTTCCATGTCATACACACCTTTCACCACCATTTTTAGCTAATGATGTGAGCAGTCAAAATCAGCCCAGAGTAGTTTTTCCTTGCCTCAATCACAGCCTGAGTTGGCAGTGCTTTTGTTTCAGATGCAGTGCAAAGGAAAAACTAAATGTTGCCAGTGTTTGATGAGACAGACCGGACTTGGCCTCCTGTGCCTACTGAGCTGATAATCAGTCCTATAGAACCACTGGCTCAGTTCAGCAGGAACAGGAGTTCAGTCCACACCGCAGCAGCTCAAACACTGGTGCATTTAAAGGAGTATACGCGAACAAAATGGAACATATTAGACAGAATTGTTTTCAACAGTCTAGTTTTGGGAAAATTATATTTAGAACATTTTCATCCATGTTTGACCTTTTTATACAAAGACAATAGTGTGTTCCTGCAGGGCCACTGTAGGTGCTCACAGGCTGTAGAGAAGAGGTGTCAGATTTGGTAGCCTTTCACCTCCAGATAAACGACACAAATCAATGTTAAACAGAAAAGTTACATGCCCTGCAAATTAGCTTCTAGGATTTTCTGCTCTTTGGCAAGGGGCTTTACCAAAATATGACCAATCAGTTTTCTTATTTGGTCCAGGCACATTGCAATAAAGTTGCAATCATTCAACTGCATTACATTTATAAACTAAAGCTAAGTGTAATTTTGACTTGACATTACCAATTAGTAAATTCTTTGTTTTTGTACTGTTTAGATATGCAACATCAGATGAGAAACTTGTGCTATAAAATGTCAATGCATTCAGTGGTAAACACTGTTTGACCTGTATGATAATGAAATAAGCCCAAACACCGCCTACAGTAGTGAGCAGACAGTTTAATTCAGATGTATGCCTCCTCACAGCTGGTTATTTAAAACAGCCTCTGTGTCCTGCACATATACAGCAGTACAGCTGAGTCAGATTTACTTCAGATTGGGTCAGATGATAATGGTGTTTTTGTCCATGTCTTTTATTCTGGTCATCATTAAGATCACCTGGCAATGTAGACTGCAAATTGTTTTTCCATTTGGCTTAAATCAGCAGTTATTCCATAATGGCAGAAACAGGTCAGTGAAAAGGCCGCTGTTCCCTTTCCGGTCCCACATTTCTGTCCAGTTGGTGGCAGTGATGAAACTTTAAACTATCATTAAAGACTGTGTGGTGCAGCATGAACTATAGCCCTTAGAAAGCATCTGTTTGCAGTTGTTTCTTACTAAGTTAACACACACAAACACAAGTACTTACCAGCAGTTGTTTAACAGTCAACTCTGTACATGATGTTTGTTACAGGTTGCCAACAACAGATGGAGATGACAGCCATTTGGCCCAAACCATCACCTCTTGCTCAGAAGAACAGCGATGCCACACAGTCACGCACAAATGTGAAGACCAGACACCTACGCTGCAGCCAGTACCAATGGTTTTGAAGACACAGCAGCTCTGTTCATAAGAGAATACACACAGCTGGTGTGTGGAGCACTGACCATAACAATTTATGCTGCTCATACTATGGGTCAGATAAATCTTTTCTACCTGAAGTGTAGACCTCCTTCAGTGTGGACTGTTCTGTTTGAGTTCAGTGTCTGTGGGTTGTGTATGTAAAGGTGATGTGAAGGCACAGGTCCATGTGTTTAGTCTGAAACCATGATCTGGTTCTTGGTTTAGACTGGAAATACCTTCTGGGGATTCATGTATTTATGCATAAAATATGACTTCACAGCAGCCTGTAATGCTACTGGAAAAAACTTAATGGATCATTTCTTCTCTTTTCTGTTTGAAAATGCAGCACATTTTACTGTATGACTTTTTTTTGTGTGAGATTTTTGTCTTTTTGACAGAACATATAGATTTATTTTAAAAAGTATTTTTTCAAATGTGACAACAGCAGCTGCAATAAATAAATCTGTACATACAAAAAGTGTCAGTCCATATTCTTTGAAATTCTTTTTTTTTTTATAAATACATATAGCACTAAAAATATTAGTTATGACTGTCATTGAACATCTCCCCGGCAGCCATGTGTAGCGTGAAGGATTTATATTGTGAGACAATTATGTGAGTGGGAGGACCCCGACACGTTGTACGAGCCGCTGCTTCTTCCACTGATCTGTCACTGCTCAAGTGTCCTTGTGGGTTTAGTAGCTGCGTTGTGTGTGCTGGTATAATTGGAGCCTCTCCACATAATCTTTCCATGTGGCTCTATTTTGACACACTCCTGTCATTGTCTCGCAGCATTTCACAACAAAATGGCTATTTGTCACTCAAACATGAAAACAGAGTGGACAATGAACTTGGCTAATGTGCACTTGGCGTCTTCACTTCTGTGTGGCTGTGTGTTACTGTGTTGAGAGCTTTGATCCTGAGCAGAACTCTGTTAGTGTCGCTTAATGAGCAGCCTCCTCCGTTTAGTCTGAGCTCCAGTGAGCTAAGAACACACGCTGCTTCATCTGCGCAACCAGACTGATCCACCACCTGCACAGACAAATACTGTTTCTGAGCCATAGACACAAGGCTTACACTATAGCCATTTGTTTTAAAGGGAATAGTAAAAATCTCTAATCACTTTAAAGAGACAACTGTACTGTTTGTTTACCATGTGTAAAATCTCAGTTGATCCACTCAAAGGTTGTTGGGAGAAAACAGCAAAACTGACTAAGAGCCTCAGGATCAATAATGGAGCTGGTGAAGGCTGCCGAGACTGTGGTGACAGCAGGCCTGCCAATACCTGCAAACGATCAACGGAAGGAAGATGACCTGCGGCAGAGAAAAGGCAGCGCAGATGGCACCACACTTCTTTGGCACGTACCTGAAAATACAAGCATTTATGGTTGTAGTGTAACTTATTAGTTCATAAAAGGTAATAAGAAATAATTAAGAACATGTTCTGCAAATCAATAAAATAAGATCATAATGGGAGAGGGGACAGACAACAGCAGTCTCCAGAGCAAAGAGAGGAGGCGGACACACAGGAGACAGAGCCCAAACTCCGGCCAACTGTCCAGACACTTAGTGAGAAATCAATACTACATCACCCTTTTCACCCCTCCCTCCCTCCGAGTGTGGATCAGTCTCTCTCCACCACTGTCTGCTCTCAGAAAGGACTCATACATTATTTATTATTTAATGGGTTACTCTGCCCTCTCTTTATTTGTCTCAAGGCTGTGACTCACCTGCCAAAAGTTAATAAAACACCCCACATATTCCCGTATTGTTGAGTTATGACAGTGCGCATGGTATTGACAGTCGTGCACATTACACTTCCACCAATCAATATGGGCTCTAAAGTATCCATAGGCTCTAAAGTATAAGCGTGTACAGTTGTCAATATGGATGTGGCAAAGGCAAAGCAACAGTAAACAAGTAAGTTTTGTAAAACAGAAAAAGATAAAAGGTTAAAAAGGGACCCACACACCAGCTGTTGATCCCTGTGGTGCCCCCTGTTGGTGGGGTGGTGATAAAAGGTCAGCAGCCACAGTAAAGGGCCACAGTCACTGTCCTTTGATGTCACCAGGAGCTGGGCAGCCACTTCCACCCAGTGAGCACACCCCACTAGCAGTAACCACACCTCAAACACCTGGTGGAGCCCCCTACAGGACAGAAGACAAACAACACTTCACATCATCTGGTTGGTTTATGTATTTGTCTCTTTTTTTGTTACTTTTTACGGCACTTGTAGGCATTTTAGTGAAACAGATTAAAGTGGTAAGGCTTTTTTATCCATTTCCCATAGAGGCCTATTTATTAGCCTAATGTATTCAGAGATCATGTTTCTACCCCTGCTAACAGAAAACAACAGAACGTAAAACAAAGGCAAAACATCGAAACAAATGGGCCTAAATGACATCACACTGAGGCAGAGATGAAAATGGCTCCTTCATCCGCTTCAACACTAACATTACACAGTCACAAGATTTGTTGCAGAGAGACGGTGGGACATATTAAAATCAGTATCACTAACTTACTAACTTAAACCAGCTCAAAAAGATGGGAAACAAGCTATACCTCCAGTTCTCTTACTACACAAGGATTTACTCTTTTCTTTCTTACACTAATGGAAAAGTATTAATGTTTTAAAAGTGCTTTCAAGTACAATTTATTTGATTACATGACATCACTTTACATAGCAGGAACCACTCTCCTGCACAAAGAGTGGTAGAAAAGTCTCTTTAGAGGTTTACCAAACAGTACTGTACCATCCTGACCCATACCAGTGGAAACATGGCTACAGTTGCCACATATCAACTCACACACAGCTGATGAGTGAGTCTAGACCCTAATGTTAGAGCAAGGGATAAGATCTCTCTCAGATTTCCCTAATACCATCATTAGAGTGCTTCCCTCTTTTCCCCATGGCTCCTAAATGCGATCAGCAGCCGAAGCTCTGCAGGGCCCTGGCAGCTGCATCTTCACTTGAGGGCAACACAACTTACTGTTTCCCACCACTGACTCTCCACACTCTGTTTTGGGGAATTTTTCATGAATCTCTAGGAGTAGGGATAATGGGCCCTGTTAAAAACCACAGCTGGAGGGTATCGTCACATCCCCATCCCCACATCTACAGCTTTTTATCTGCATCACTTAGCCCATTTTATCTAAAAAAAAATAAAAAGCTACTCTCCTCTCAATTTTATGCTAATACCGCTGCAATTTTCTCCTTTGTCCCTATTCTCTTTTTTTTTTTTTACTCTTACCGGACTGTTTAACAATTACTTTCTCCACACACTCGCCTTACCCAGTCTCTAATGAGCGCTTAGAAGAGCCATGCAGTGCACAAGACCCTGATGCAAGAGGAAAATATCTAACTAACCACCCTCTAAACAGTTGCTAAAGGGGTAGGACCAGCGCACATTAAATTAACAGCCTCTTCTTGCTACTTTTCCCGCTCAAACCTGCTGAAGCCATCTCTGTCCTCTTCCTCTTCTGTCAGTTTCTGTAATGAGCCACTCAGCCAGTTCAGGTGACGCCTCCAAGCATCTTCAGGCATCTCTAAAAAGTAGATTTCAACAATTTAATGGTTACTTATATTCTACAATACAAATCTAGCATTGTGGTCAGTATTTGGTGTCATCAAAACACAAGTATCATGACAAGAATTTCTATGACTCTTTATCCAGCCACAAATTAACTAATGACTCTTACAGCTTGCGGTTACTTTTTCCCCATTGTGTAATACGCCACAATCACTAACATTTCTCTTCTCAAAATTACACCTAATGGACACGTCACATTGACATACACTTATGTCATGCTCTCTGCCCCGGGCTACATTTTAACAATGCAAAAAAATGATTCGTAATCCACTACAATTCATGAAGAAAATATATATATAAAATAATCAAACCATACACTTTTCACAGCAACGTTTCCATCAAGTCTCTGCTGAAAAACGGAACTTCAGCGCAAACAGACCCAGTAATTATTAACCCAGAGGTCTGGCAGGGCTCCAATGTGTCCCTAAATGGCTCCATTCATGTAAATCATTGTTGCCTACAGTCCAGTCTGGGCACATACTGATAAGCAGTGCTCCGCTGTGCCCCACATTCACCTACTGTGCATCCTTCCAACACCATTCAATGTGTAATATGTGTTTTAACAATTTTTTTTTAACTTGCAAAAGGTAATTCATACTCGTCCTATGCACTTACTATAGTAATATAGGACAATATAGTCTTCACTTCTGTGAAGTGAACATTTTCCAGTCTGCTGTATTGTTGCATTTATGCCACTGTCCCAAACTTTTTAGACTACAATCCACAAATGAACGTAAGAATAATAATAATAATAATAATTTGAAAAAAGATAAATTGTGCTTTAACTGGTCAATTAGGGCAAACAGCAACTGACTGACTACATGTGTGTGCTGTCAGTAAGTGGGTAGAGAATACAGTCGTGCTCATAAGTTACCCAGGAAGAATTTGTGATTTCTTTTGGCCATTTTTCAGAGAATATAAATGATAACACAAAAACCTTTCTTTCACTCATAGTTAGTAGTTGGGTGAAGCCATTTATTGTCAAACAATTGTGTTTACTCTTTTTAAATCATAATAACAACAGAAACTACCCAAATGACCCTGAGCAAAAGTGATTTTGGCCTGCACACAAGTAGATACAAACAGGTTTGAATGGCTACTAAAGGTAACCATCCTCACCTGAGATCTTTTTGCTTATAATCAGTGTGTGTGTTTAAAAGATCAGTGAGTTTCTGGGCTCCTGACAGACCCTTGCATCTTTCATCCATTGCTGCACTGCACTGTATTCTGAGTTATGGGAAAAGCAAAAGAATTGTCAAAGGTTACACGGGAAGGTAACTGAACTGTATAAAACAGGAAAGGAATATAAAGATATCCAAGAGAATGCCAATCAACAGTGTTTAAACTCTAATAAAGAAGTGGAAAATTAAAAAGGTCAGACCAACAACAATTTTAGCCACAACTGCCAGGACAATTGTTCGGGATGCTAAGAAAACCCCACAAAGAAAAAAGTGGTGTGGCTGTTTTAAGATGCACAAGGCTTACAATGGGTGTTGCAAGGGTGTTGCTTACAATACGCCAAACAGCACAGAGACAAGCCTCAAAACTTCTGGAACAGTCATTTGGAGTGATGAGACCAAAATTTAAGTTTTTGGCCACAACCATAAACGTTACATTTGGAGAGGAGCCAACAAGGCCTATGATGAAAGGTACACCATTTCTTACTGTGAAACATGGAGGCTGATCGCTGATGTTTTGAGGATGTGTGAGCTACAAAGGCACAGGAAAAGATGAATGCAGCATGTTATCAGAAAATACTGGAGGAAAATTTGTACTCATCAGCCCAGAAGCTGCGCATGGGACGTACTTGGACGTTCCAACATGATAACGATCCAAAGCACAAGGCCAAGTCGACCTGTCATTGGCTACAGCAGCAAAAAGTGAAGGTTCTGGACTTGCTCAGTCTACTGACCTCAATATCATTGAGCCACTCTGAGGAGATCTCAAACGTGCAGTTCATGCAAAACAGCCCAAGAATTTACAGAAACTGGAGGTAGTTTTGCCAAGAAGAATGGGCAGCTTTACCATCTGAGAAAAACCTTATCTTCAAGCTGTCATCTATGTTAAAGGTATTAAGAACTGGGGTATGTAAAAAGGGGTAGTCATTTGGGTAGTTTTATGTATTATTATTATTATTATTCATATTCTCTGAAAAATTAAATGAAATGAAAGGTCTATTGTTGTCAGGCAGGTAAAGAGTGAGAAAAAGGGGAATTACATAGAGCAAATATAACCAATCTGGTATTAAAACCCGTGCCGCTCTGTGTTACGTGGTAAGTACAGAGCCAACACCTTTTTTGTGCTGAAACTTGCCTGCTAAAGCTTTAACAGTGAACTGCAGTCAGTAGTCTCAGTGGTGCTTGCATTAAGGGCAATAGGGAGCTATTTATCCTTTCTTCAAGTCATTTCATGTAATAAATTGTTAACCGATTATTGATGGCCTGGACAACTATTCCGGGGCAGGAAATCTTTGTTTACACATAGTTAAAGAAAACTAAAGCAGACCTTTTTCTAGACCCTTTCCTCACAATACGAGGCTTTGTGCATTGTGTCATGTTTTAGTGTCCGCCCACACTGACCTGATGGCTGAGTCAGGAGAGGCACCAGCAGACACTGAGGTGATTGTGGGAAGAAGGCTTTCAAAGGAACACACGTCTGAAACAACAGATTATTTTTTTTTTTTTACTCAACTTCATAAATTCAGATGAAACCTTTCTTGAGCTCGTACATCACCGGGCTCTGAACGGCTGAGAAATGCCGCTGTGAATGGGGGGCTGTGTAACGGCGATACAGGCGGTGCTAATGTTTAATGTAGTGTGTAATAGGTAGCGTTTAGTGCTGCGCATCCATAGCAGTTAAAAGCAGGTCTTATGTAAATACACTGTAGCACTGCCATCAACTGGTCAAAAGAGATGGAAAAAAATATGATCAGAATCACAAAGGCAGACACAACAGATAATACATCAAACCTGCATGGTTTCAACACATCTGTTTCTGACTTTTTGACAGTAATGGTTCATTTGTAGTTGATGATGATGGTCCCCTATACAACAGCTTTGTAGTATGTACAAGTTTGTACCAAACTAAAAATGAATGGCAGCAATGTGAACAGTGGACATTTTTTCTATTTGGGTTTAAAGAAATGCTAAATGCCTAAAACATTGAGAATAAGCCTTTCATTGCCTCAAATTAAAAAATTAAAAAAAAACTTTTTATATATTGCATGTTGTTTTTTCTGATATTGTTTGGACAATTACAGCCAGATTTAGATTGTGATAACTGCACACCAGTGTTTCATACTAGTGAGAAAAACATGTGGAAAGAAAAACTAAAACAAACCTGGGATTTTTGCAGTGCCAGTTCTCTGTGGAAACAACTTGTAAAGAATTGAATAAGACACTTCAGCGACTCATTTTCTTCCATTTGTTTGAGGGAGCACCTAAAAAATTAAAAAGTTGTTAGACAATGCAGTGTTCTCTGTGCCGTTATATTAAAACTTTGAAGAAATGCATTTGTAGTTATACTTGAAAAACACTCACCTGAAAATGTCATTTACAACAAGGAATATAGAACAATGTTGAGCACAGGCTTTAGGCTGAAACACACAACAAAGCACATTTATTAAATACAACGCTTCACAGAGACAGAATCAGCTGGAAAATAAATACAGCAGTGGCAAAGATCACATTTGTCAATAAATAAAATGTGTTCTGACCACTGGGTGTCACTTTTTATTCACAAATATCTCCAACCTCCCCATGTAACACTCAGTCCTTTTTTTTTTTTTTTACACACGCGTCACACTCTTATACTCACCAAATACATACTTATGAGTTTTACATTCAACACATTCTAAAAATCTCTCAGTGTAAACATTTAACAGCTGCTGTGTTTCCGTTTCCCCCTTCATATTCTTTCATATTAATTATTATTCTTTCTCTAAGATGACATTGACAGTATAAGCAACTTGCTTATACTGTGAAAAATGAAAAGAAAAAAAAAAAGCAAGTAAAAAGAGGGAAATCAAAAAACTTAATGAACTGCCATATTTCATTTTTGCACTTTGACACATAATTTTTCTTTGTTTATGTCTGTTGTCTTGGGTTGCTATGAAGTGTGTTAAACTTCTTGTTTTTATTTTTGCATGATTATGTGTTTATGCATGATTTGCCCAATTGTATGTTTCTTTCTTGTGCAAAATAATTGCAATCTTATATATGCTTTTTGACCAAACAAAACTTTAAAAATAAATGTATAAAAGTTTTAAAACATGCTAGGCGCCCCCTGGTGGTGGCTGCTGACTAGGAATTCCCCTACAGTTTCTCTCTTGTGATACATTTATGTGATACAGAGATTTGTCTAAAACTAAATTTTTAACTGGAAAGGGGTTGTTGTTGTTGTTGATACAGACATGTGGCAAAAGAGGGACTAAGCAAAAACTAAAAGCATGTGACTTTGGATAATTTCAGCCTAACCATTAAAAATTACACCACAATGCATTGAATGAATAAACAAAATTCACTTTCAATCCATGCTTGTCTTTTTTTACTATTTTTTCACCGATATCTTGACTTATTGTAAATTAATGTCTTCGGAAATCAAATTGTGCAGCACCGAGTGATTCATGAACCTAGTTGCTAATGTAATCAGTGATGTTGTGGCAAATGTGGGACTGCATTTCTTTTTTGCACTTACAATTCTGAGTAATGCTCTAATGTTATCTTGTTATTTATTAAAAATAACTTTATTAAATCAATGTAAATTAATAGTAAAAAATGTTAGATTGTTCAAATACAACACTTTCGCAAACTGTGCTATTCCTTAGGAGCTAAATAAATACAGTTGAATGGAACAGCCTGATTGATGATTGTTTGAATATAATACTAATGCAGCCAGTTTGACAAATTACCTCAATCAAGTCCTTGGAATCATTGTGAATAAAAACCTCTAGACAAAGAGCTCCACCCAGTGTTTACTTTACGTCATTACAGTCTTACTAACATTTCTTAAATCAAGTTATTTCATTTTCAACTGAGTGTTGGCCATGTGCAGACACTTATACACAATGTGCACTGCTTTATGCCAGCGTGCCTACATGTGTGCAAACTGTCATGGCTCACACCGGCAAAAACAGATGGGTGTTTTAAGCATCGTCCTCCATACCTTACCACTAACACTTCAAGGGGGTTCAATTACGGCACGCAACAAACATCCTGTTTTTGGCAGCCAGGCGCAGGAAGTCAGTGTTTATTGTTATTGGGCCTGTGTCTCACTGAATCACAAGGGGTGGGACACGCCAAAATGGAGGAATGCAAGTTTAATTTCATGTTTCCCATTTTTGATTGCAGTTTAAACAAGTGAGTGAAAGGGAGACGGGGAGAGACGAGGCAGTTGTAGGCATATGTAACACTAGTCCAAGCAGACGCATAAAATGCACATCGACGTCCAAACGTCCTTAAGGCATAAGTTGAATCATAAATGTTCGCCTCCCACTGTCGTTGAACCAGATGTAATATCATAAACGAAACAACCGGCAACTGAGAGCAGGCATGCATACATGTGCGTGTGAACAGCCAAGGTGATAAAACCTGAGGTCAAACACAGATGTATGAGTTTAAACAAACAAATCCATGATTGGACAATAAGGTAAACAGTGATTACCTCTTTCACTCCAACGGTTACAAAACCCTTCTCTGTAACAGACATACCTGATTTGTTGCGTTTACAAACTCAACTGCAATCAACAAGAAAGTATTGTATATTCATTGTATGGGCAATTGCATGTACAACTGTGAATTCCAATCTACTTCTTAATGTGTCCAAATGTAAAAAGTGTGCACAGAATGACACAGTTTAAGCAGACCATCACCGCAGGAAAAACAGGAATGACACAAGTAACAAAATGGCGTAGCCAAATAACACAAAATGACAAGCCAAATTTGTCTACTAGTATTTCATTGGAATTTAAATTTAATCTGCACTTGCACCACCAGATGCCACCAAAAAGGCAGAAAATTACACACCTTTAAAGCAAAACATTAGGACGTTCAAAATTATTAACTGGACAACATATGCAACACCAGTCATTTTCAATTTATCCCTTTTATGTTTTATTATGGAACAAAATACTACCAAACAAACAGCAGCAACTCAGAACTGATGCCATTTTCTCACAATAGATAAATAATACCTTCATTTTTTTGCTCAAGTAAAGATTGCGGTTTACAGAAAGCAAAGAGAGGCTGAGATGTGATACAGGGCTTAGTACTTACCCAGCACAGTAAAGTCTGCGCAGCACAAGCCAAATGATGTGAGATACAGTTACAACCAAGCCAAATGATGTGAGACGTATGCAGAGCAGAGCCAAAAAGTGCGCGTTAGCCATGCAAAAACAGTCAATAAAGATCAACCAAAAAGCAATGGAAAGTTCTCAGCAACTACCTACATATGATAAACTGTACTATAGCACAACACCTCATCAGTAAATCAAAGGACATATAAAAACTGTCCACAGTTTTTACACAATTTAGAAACAAATGTAGCACAAATTCTCACTTTTAAGTAAAAATATATGGAACAGACCCAAAGTAACACTCTTGAATTTGCATCTTAAAAATATACTGTACTTTGTTGTTGTGTTATAGAAAACAGTGGAAAAAGCCATTTGTAGAGCAGCCCAGGTTTGATTCACAGTTTGGGCCAGTTTGTTTTTTCCCATCACTCATGTCCTGTTTATCTACCGATTGTTGCCATCTCAATAAAACAGCAAAAGGCATACGTTTATTTTATTTTATAGACATAAAGGCTTTTGCAGAGCTACCGTGCAGTCTGCCATGTTGCCACTAGATGCCAATATGAACAAAACACTGGATCTCTAGACACAAATCACACTGTTCACATGTTTAAAAATGTATATGTATTTTTAGGTTCTCTCTTCCATGATGTGTTTTTATCTTTCAACATAATACCCACCAGCAATGACTCTGCAATCTGCTGCTCTAACTTCTGTGGTGTGAACTTTTTGTTGGCAAGAACAGACTCCAGCAGGCTCACCACTGCTTCTTCCAGACTGGACAGACTGTGATACCACAGAGAGACTACAGCATGCTCCTCCAACAAAAGGCGCTGGCTGTCAAAGAAAGAAAAAAGTAAACAAACAAACACTAAAGAGCTTGATAATGTGTCTTTAGCTGACTTTGTTGCATAAAAATCATAAAAACACGTTGAAGAACTACCATGAATATGCAGAGCTTATAGCATTGAGGAAGTCTTCACTCAGGCCTGCTTTTACACTGGTGGATGGTCTCTGCAGTAGGGCTTCGATGAGAGAAGCTGCTTCGGGACAAGTGACAAGAGGAATGCATGCCTCTGATGTAGCCTGAATGCTGTCACACAAACATCTGCAAATAATAATATTTTTATATACATTTATTATCAACTCCTCTTTTACTGACAGTTAATTTCTTAACTGTATGTTAATGGCCTGTACAGCTTGTCTACTTCAAAGTCATTGCCATTTTTGTTTTACCTTTGATTCATGTCACAAGACAGGCTGCAACTCTTTCCGACATTTTCCTGTAGCACTGCCAGCCTCTAAAAACACAGTTCAGACCAGCCTTATCATCTATGCATTCTGGTTTTAGTAAAAGGGTTTGATAAGAAAATGAAGATTTAATACATTTCTCAGGACTTTCAGATGGTACTCGGCTGGTGGTACACCCAAATGCTTCAATAAAGCAGGCGCAGTATCTTCCTCGTCTGTGGTGAGCTGACACAAGAGTTTCTGTGGGAGAACAGAACAAAATATGAAGCACATTATTGGCACTTTAACACAATCTTCTCCATAGGATCAAAGTTAATTAGTTAACGGGATGTAGGTTGACTCTGTTGGCGTCATATCATTTAAAACACATGAGTGCAAAGCAGGGATTCCAGTGAGAGTGAGAATGTATGAACAACATATGAGCAACTTCAGAAATGAACATTCTTTGTAACAGAGGGGCTCCGTGTTTTACAAGCATTTTTCAGAAGGGGCCTCATCATACACTGATACAACTGGACTAATAAACTGAGCTGATTCTTGTCTGAGCAAAAACATACAGACACTAAGGAAAAAAGAGAAAGTACTCCAGTCTTATTAGATTTGAGTAATGGATGCAAAATAAATAGAAAACTAAGTGCTATAGTTTACACAATGAGGGTTTAATATCTCTATAATATCTCTTTAAGAAGACAGGTGTTGTGTCTATAATTATATAGTTTAGTTCTCTTTGACATATAAACACAAACATCTGGAGCAACTTCCACTGGTCATACCTAGGGCTAAATCAAAACTAAATGAATTTCAAACTAAACCAAAAGCTAAACCAGAGCAAAGGTTCACCAAAATAAATAACTCACTCACTTATTTAAAGAAAAACAAAAACAGCTCTAAGGATTAATACACTGACCTGAAGATATTTTATTACTTTGCCATTTTTCCCCACAAAATGGATTATCTCAAAGACAGTGACATTTTTTTCTTAAGATATAAGTTGGGATCCAACAGAAACAACCACAGCTTCACATCTTCAGCACACATCTGTTTTTATAACTCCACTGAATCAAAAACACAGAAAAACTTCCACACAACTTAGATCAGACTTAAAAGTACAAATCCATCTCCAACTTTAGATGAAAAAGGGATCAACAAAAGATGAGGAGAGAAAAATATTAAAGAAGGCACAAAATGTACAAAAAAGGGAATAAAATGAGTGGGGAGGGATGGAGAAAAACCAAAATGCAGGGTAGATGAGTGCTTCAGTGCTGTTGGTGGAGCTGTGTGGTTTCCTTGGCCGGGCCCTACAGCACGCTAGGATGCTTACCCTCCACACAGCCTCACAAAACAACCTCAATCACTACCATCTGAGGACCCTCCAGAACATCAAGTACATACAGAACCAATCACTCCCATCCCACCCCTGTGTATGGAGGCATAAAAAACTAATTAGAGCAATGTTATAACAAACTGCAATGGCTGCTTTTTGGAGAATAAGAGAAATAGATGTGGTCACCAGAGGGATGGCAAATACTCTGGATCAAAAGTCATGTTTCTCTTATAGAAAACAGTCAGCGAGTAGGCTTTGGGGGCACGGACTTGCTGCTGCCGCCACAGAAATGATCCCTTCATAAAGCTAAAATTAAAACAAGGGATGGAGAAAGTGCACAAGGGAAAGACTTGGGACTTGTTTTGATGGGTGTCTGTTAACAATTACTAGGCCATGATTGAATTCTCCCAAAACCAATGAAACACAAGTTTAGCCATGCTTCAGATGGTAAAACCAACTGAGAAAAAAGAAAGGATCAAAATAATGAGAACAAGCAACCGTTTCATTAAAGGACTAGGGATTTTGTTATTCACAAAAAAGAAGGGGTGATGTACCAACAGGCACCACCATTATATAGTATTAACATCGCTGCCGCAGTCCCTCTTCTTTGCAACAAGCAGTCAACTGGCATCTCATCACCTTTAATTAAATTGGAAACAAGAACATTGGTTTTTAGTTTTTAACAGTGAAATGTAATGTTGACTGTTAAAAACTGACAGAAAGCTAGCCGCAATGCCACCTACTCCTCCTTTAATTAAACTTTAGGTATTAATTAAATAAGTAATTTTTTACTTTTGAGATACGTAAACACACACACACTTGAAAGCAGCCACAGTTGCTCCAGGCGCCTACCTGTGGTTCCTTTTTTTTTTTGCGTCACAGCAGATTCACTTCAAAGATGAAACTATCAAAGTGTCCATCCTGTAGTCCTCTAATATTACACTCTCATGCTTCACTTATCTGTCATCTCCTCACAGATCAAGCCATGTTACTGCAACTATGTGTGGTCCTCCTGCTGGTACAGGATGTAGAGGAGCAGGCCCAAAGAGCTAATGACTATCTAACACTGCCTGCAGCAATGTGGCTGTATACCCAGCATTCATCATCTCCAGTGAGGACTCTCAGATGTGGAGAGGAGAAGCAGACAGGGAGGGCTGGAGTCATGAGGAAGAAAAAATAAATAAATTCACTGAACATTATCTTTCTTTACATTGAAAATACATGAGGGTGCAAACATATGCCGAAGCAGCAAATCCAGGTTATTTGCACCCAAACACATGTATAAACTTACTAAAGGCCGCACAAAACAACGCAGATACACAGACACAGACCATCTCTGGCCTTATACCATACATCTGCCCTGCTACTCCAGACGGGATGAGCTGTGGTCCAATGTTTTTTTTATGCTTACTACAAACAT